>PVJN01023467.1:0-32794 GCA_004026805.1 Lasiurus borealis | reverse complement strand
TCTCTCCTTCCTTTCTTCCTTCCTTCCTTCCTTTCTTCCTTCCTTCCTTCCCTCCTTCCTTCTCTCCCTCCCTCCTTCCTTCCTTCCCTCCTTCCTTCTCTCCTTCATTCCCTCCTTCCCTCCTTCCTTCCCTCCTTCATCCCCTCCTTCCTTCCCTCCTTCCCTCCTTCCTTCCTTCCTTCGTTCCTTCCCTCCTTCTTCCCTCCTTCTTTCCCTTCTTCCCTCCTTCTTTCCCTTCTTCCTTCCTTTCTTCCCTCCTTCTCTCCTTCCTTCCTTCTCTCCCTCCCTCCTTCCACCGGATGCAGCGGGCCTGGGCTGCAGGACGCCCACAGGACGGGCCCCCCGAAGTCTGGGCGGAAGAGACCACCTCCCCTCCTGGCGATGCCTCTCCTGCCACCCGCTCCCTGGCCCGGCTGCCCTCCGCCCGCACCTTTCTGCAGCTCCGAGCCCCCGGCCGCGGCCAGGGTCAGGCACAGGGCCAGCAGGCAGGCGCGTGGCTGCCCCATGGTGGCGGCAGGCGGGCGGTGTGGGAGAGCGACCGGGGCCGGGGGCCCGGACTTATATGGCCCCTCGGGGTGCTCGGCGGGCGGGGCGCTAGGTGGGCGGGGCGGGCGGGGCGTTGGGGAGACAGCTGTGGGGGCTCGGGCGGCGGGAGTGTTGACTCAGTTATCAGGGTTTATCTTTTTATGTGTTTGTCTCTGGGTAATGCGCCCTCCTCCCCATCACCCGCTCCACACGCCCAGCGGACCTCGGTCCCTCCCGGACCCGGGCCGCGGGCGGGGTGTCCGGCCGGAAGCATGTCCTGCAGGGTCCCCGGGCCCAGTCCCCCTGCCCACCCCTCCCCGGCCCAGTCCCCCTGCCCAGCCCCCCGGGTCCAATCGGTGCTTCCCTGAGGCGCGGGACAGACCCGCCCCCGTTCACTCCTCTCCCCTCCAGGCACCCAGCTCGGGGTGGGTGGGGGGGGGCCGCTCTTCCTGCACCCAGCACCCAGGCAGCGAGGGTGCGGGCTCCTGGGGGTGCTGCCCACAGGGGGGGGCTCTGCTGGCCCGTGCCAGCCCCCATCTCATCCCTCCGTCCCAGGTGGGTGCCAGCTCAGGGTGACATGGAACTGCAACTCGGGGAGCCCTGCGGGGGGCTCCTGAGAGTCACGCCCTCTGGGACCCAGGGCACCAGGCCAGGAGCTGCCGTCCCCCGGGGAGAGGGGCTGGGACCCCGGAAAGGCCCGGGCAGGCGCCAGCTGGGGTCTTGCCCCTCCCCTCCCCCCTGTAACCCCCCCATGGGAGCACAGGGCCATGCTGGGTCCCCTGAGCCCTCCTCTCGCCCACAGAGGTGACCGACCCGTGGCCTCAGAGGAGGCTCAGGCCCCCGAGCCAGCCCACAGCCCCCTGTAAACGCCCGAGGATCATGGTCCGGCCCCACCTTCACCCCAGGGTGTCCCGGGCAGCACCCGCCATGAAGCTGGGGCACCAGGCCAGAGACCTCCCCTCCCACCCACTGGCTCAGGGACAAGTGGCCCCTGACTTGGCGTCTGACGGACCGGGGGCGGGGGTGGGCGCCAGCTCTGATCCTGGGGTCCTCGAGTCCCAGGGTGAGTGGGGGCGGGCCCATCCCCTCCAAGTGGGGGTGGCAGCGGCCTGGAGGCTGGGCTGGCACCTCCGGAGCCACCTCTGCATCGGAATCTCCCGCCCCAAGGACCGCTCCCGGGTCCCAATGGGGCTCGGACATCAAGGGGCAAGTCCCCCTACACCCCGTGTCTGAGGAGGTGGCCAGGAGCGTGGGGCCTAGGCCGGCTGGGGCCGGGGGTAAAACTCTTGTCCCGTCCACGTGCCCCAACCTCAGGCCCGGCCAGGGCAGGGGGCTCGGGGCCTGGAGCAGGGGGAGGAGGGAGGAGCCAGGAAGAGCAGGGACTCAAAGCCAGAGCCACCGCCCTGCAGGGCCTGGGAGCCCCGGACCAGCCGCCCTCGGCCGGGACGGTGATGGAGAGACCCTGGCGACTCGGGCACCGTGCAGCCCCCACCCCTCCACCTGGAAGCGGCTGCCCTGGGAGGAGAGGCGGCCTCCGGGGTGAGGGGGTCAGGCCGTGGCCCCTCTGGACGGGGCATCAGCGAAGGACCTGGCCCCAGGATCTCCCCAACGCCCCTCCTGGCCCCTCCTGGCCCCGGGTCCCGTCTCAGGTCCCCACGTGGCCGCCGTGCCCGGGACCAGGCCGCCCGCAGGGGTGGGGGGACATGGACGGAGCTGGCGGAGGCCAGTGAGGGCTCCTCGGGCCGGGGGACCCCTCTGGTCAGGGAGGCGGGAGGGAGTGTGGCCCCCGAGACATCGGGACAGAAACTAACTCGAACGTGTCCATTCAGCGCCCTCAGACAGACTCTGTCACTACTGACACGCAGATGGGGGGTGAGCTGTGCACCCCGCAAAGCCTCCCCACCCCCGGGGGCTGGGCTCCCCCGTCCCCGGCGGGACGTGCTGTCCTATCTCAGGGACAGTGGAGGAGGCTGCCGGTGGGGCTTCCCTCTGCACGGGGGGGGGGGGGGGGGGGGGGGGGGGGGGGGGGCCCCCGGGGGGGGGGGGGGGGGGGGGGGTAGGGGGTGTCGTCGGGCCCCCAGGACGCCGGCCTGGCCACCTGCTCGGGCTGCCCCGGCCCAGAGCCCCGCACACCCGCCCCCCCCACCCCTGCCCGGCCCCCGCCCAGCGGTGTTTGCCCGGACACTGACCACAGGGAGGAGGCCACAAGGACGTCACGAAACGGCCTAAAACGACCGCTCCACGCTCTGTCCACACACCTGACTCATCAGGAAGTGGGGGGGTGGGGCAGCCTCAGGGCGCAGCGGGGAGGAGGAGGAAAGGCTGGGGAGAGCGAGGAGGAGGGGGCCCCTCAGCTGCCCCCCAGCCCTGCCCAGGCTCCATCACCTGGAGGAGGGTTAGCTTCCCGTGCCACCTCGGTCCTGGGACCCAGCTTCGGGTCAGACACCAGCCTAGATGTTTCTGTGAAGGAGTTTTCTATTTTTATTTATTTATTTATTTATTTAAATATATTTTATTGATTTTTTACAGAGAGGAAGGGAGAGGGATAGAGAGTTAGAAACATCGATGAGAGAGAGACATCGATCAGCTGCCTCCTGCACGCCTCCTACTGGGGATGTGCCCGCAACCAGGATACATGCCCTTGGCCGGAATCGAACCTGGGACCTTTCAGTCTGCAGGCCGACGCTTGTGGGGACTGGTCAGCCTAGCGGGAAGGGCATCCAGGACACGCCTCTAACACCACCAGCAGGAGCTGGCGGACCTGGGAGGGCAGAGCCGAAGGACAGGGGCGCCTACAGGGCCTGTCGTGACCTTTGGGAAGAGAGACCCGCAAGGTCAGGAGCAAAGATCACACAAGAATGACGAGCGAACAGAGCCACACGCTCTGGCTCTCCCCAACATACACAGCCCAACCCTAACCCCCAAAATACAACAACCCAACCCTAACCCTAACCCTAACCCTAGCTCTAATGCAAATCCTAACCCTAGCACTAATCCTAATCCTAGATGTAACCCTAACCCTAACCCTAGCTCTAATACAAACCCTAAACCTAACCCTAACACAAGCTCTAATGCAAAACCTAACCCTATCCCTAACCCTAAACTAGATGTAACCCTAACCTTATCCAGTTGTAATGCAAACACTAACCTTAACCCTAACTTTAACCCTAGCTCTAACACTAACCCTAACCCTAGTTCTAACCCTAATCATAACCCTAACTCTAGATGTAACCCTAACCCTAACCCTAGCTGTAATGCAAACCCTAACCCTAAATCTACCTCTAACCCTAACCATAAGCCTAACCCTAGCCCTGCCTCTAACCCTAACCCTAGACCTAACCCTAACCCTAACCCTAACCCTAGCTCTAACTCTAACCCTAACACAAGCCCTAACCCTAACCCAAAACCTAGATGTAACCCTAATCCTAAACCTAGCTCTAATGTAAACCCTAACCCTAACCCTAGCTCTAACCCTTATCCTAACCCTAACCCTAGATCTAAACCTAACCTTAACCTGAGCTCTAATAACACTAACCTCAGCTCTAATACTAATCCTAACCCTAATCCTAACTGTAGCTCTAACCCTAAAACTACCTCTAACCCAAACACAAGCCTTAACACTAACCCTAAACTTAGCTCTAATCCTAACCCTAATGCTAGCCCTACGGTTAGCTAGGGCCCTAACCCTAGCCCTAGCTCTAACCATAACCACAACCACAACCACAACCACAACCACAACCATAACCATAACCATAACCATAACCCAGTTCAAACACCTGGGCCCTGGATGCGGGGCAGGCAGGTCTCTGGGACGATGCCTCCCTGAGCCCCACACCTCCCCTCCCCCCACCCCCACCCCCACTCCCCCCCTCTCTGCCTCCGCCCTCCTCCGGCCCGTGGCGGCTCTGTACTCAGGGAAGTTAGCATTTAACGGAGAACCGGGTACTGCCTGTCCCCGGGGTGTGGCAGGACTGAAACCGGGGGGATGGGGCGGGGAGAGGGGACGCCGGGGACCAGCCACGTCGCTGGGTCGGGGCTGCCCCTGGGACCGTCCCTGTTGGCGCGTCTCCACCGTCCTCCGGGGAACGGGCGTCGCCCGAACGTCACTCCGGTCCAGCTGACGCGGGCGCCGTCACCAAGGAAAGGTGGGGACGGGCCTCCCTCAGGCTCAGCCGGCCATAAACCCCGCTTCCGGCACCGCCGCCGGCTCGCACCGGGCCCAGCACCATCACCGCAGCCCCATTAAGATGGCAGGTGGAGGGCGAGGTCCCCCGCCCCCACCGCTGTGCCCGCCTGCCCGCTGGCCGGAGCCCTCAGAGCCGGGACCCCTGGGCACCTGGGCACCCAGGCACCTGCCAGGGACATGCCTCGCCTGGCAGGGCCCCCAGCCTCTGAGGGGGCTGGAGCCAGGACAGGGGCTCCCAGAGGCAGCAGTGAGGGGCCCAGGGACTGGGGGTCTGATGGGGTGATGAGGGTCTGGTCTCCGGCTCCACAGCATCCAGGCCCAGCCGGGCCCTGCAAGAAGGGGCGGAGCCGAGGCCAGGCCCCCGGACCCCGCTGACCTGGCGGCCGGTCACAGAGCAGCAGCACGTGCTGCAGGGCCTGGGGAAACAGGGACCCCGTGTGCTGTGGGGGGCCCGGGATGGAGGGTCAGCCACCATTTAAAGTAGGTCTCTGTGGCCCCCAAAGCCACTTCCGGGTTCACCCCCAAAGGAGGCGACAGCAGCTGCGGAGTCACTGCTCACCACGCCCCCAGCAGCATCACCACGGCCCCCGCCTGGGGCTCAGCCCGGGGCCCCTCGGGGATGTCCCCGCCTTCAGAGGCAGGACTGTGCCGCCCCCCCGGGGGAGGGGGGCCAGGAGGACGCTGAGCCCCGCGAATACGCCCGACACGGGGGGGACGGACCCTGCGGGACCACTCAGAGGAGGCCCGAGTCAGAGCCGCAGGCAGGACGCAGGGCGCGGGCCCGGGTGGGGAGTGTTTAACGGGGACAGAGCTTCCGCTGGGAGCATGGAAAGTTCTGGAGAAGCCGGTGGTCCCGCTGCACCTCGGCCTGACTGTGCTCACGCCTGAGCCGAGCCCTCAGAATGAGAAGGGGGAGGTGGGTACGATCCAAAGTGAAAATGTAAAAAAATAAAAGTCTGTGATGCAACATTTATTTTATTCATTTATTTTCTTATATTTTATTGATTTCTTACAGAGAGGAAGGGAGAGGGACAGAGAGTTAGAAACATCGATGAGAGAGAGACATCGATCAGCTGCCTCCTGCACGCCCTCTACAGGGGATGTGCCCGCCACCCAGGTACATGCCCTTGACCGGAATCGAACCCAGGATCCTTCAGTCCGAAGACCAACACCCTATCCACTGAGCCACACCGGTTTTGGCCACGTTTATTCTAAGTCACAAGTAAGCGCAGGTCGGGGCAGCCCGCCGGGCTGTGACCCCAGGGGTGACCTCGCCACACCCCCTGGCAGGGTCTCCCTCGGAAGGTGGGCGGAAGGCGCCCCGCAGGACAAGGGGGTGCGCCCAGGCTGACCCGATGTCTCGGGGCCCTGCACCCCGGAGACTCCCCGCGGCCGCGATGCCACACGGGGACACCCCCCCGCATTGGTGCAGGAGGCCCCGGAGGGGTGCGGCTGTCAGCGGGAGGTCTCCGGTCAGAGCCTCGGCAGCCACCGCGTTCGGACAGCTGGCTTCCGGCCAGCGGCCTTCGAACTCGGGAAGCGCAGGGAGGTGTGTGGGGGAGCGGCGGCCACGGCCCCCCTACCCACACCCTCACCCCCACCACTGGCACTGGGGCTCCTGCTTCCACACGGCCCCACGCCCCCAGCACAGTCCTTTGAGGGCAGAGGGCGATCTGCCTGTGGACACCCCAGCGGGCCAGGGTCACCCGGAACGGCCCTCTGGCTCTGGGGGGCCCTGGCCCCGGCTCCCCCAACGTCCCAGGTGCGGGCACATCCGCTTCCGGTGGGAAACTGGCTCCGTCACCACGCGCCCTCGCCAGGTCTCCCGTGGGAAGCTGTCCCGCCCCAAAGGCCCGAATTCTAATTTCTTTGTTTTTTTAATATATTTTATTGATTTTTTTACAGAGAGGAAGGGAGAGGGATAGAGAGTTAGGAACATCGATGAGAGAGAGACATCGATCAGCCGCCTCCTGCACGCCCCGCACTGGGGATGTGCCCACAACCACGGTACATGCCCTTGACCGGAATCGAACCCGGGACCTTTCAGTCCGCAGCTCGACACTCTAGCCCAGTGGTTCTCAACCTTCCCAATGCCACGACCCTTTAAGACAGTTCCTCATGTGGTGGTGACCCCCAACCATAAAATTATTTTTGTTGCTACTTCATTACTGTCATTTTGCCACTGTTATGAATCGTATCTGTGTTTTCCAATGGTCTTAGGCGACCCCTGTAAAAGTGTTGTTCGACTCCCAAAGGGGTCGAGACCCACAGGTTGAGAACCTCTGCTCTAGCCACTGAGCCACACCGGTCTCAGCCCAAATTCTAATTCCCCCGAATGCTCCCCGCCCTGCCCCCAGCACGGTGGCTGCTGGCCTCCAGGTGAAGGCCCCACGCCCAGGCTGGCCAATACACAGGTGGGCTTCTAGGGGGGGGACAACCCCAGTTCCCCAGGAGCAGAGACGGGGTGACGGGGGACGACTGGGGAACCTCGTGACGCAGGCAGACGCCCTCACTGGCCCTGGCGCCTCTTTCCCAAGCTCGCGCTGGGGGAGGGGCCCTCCCGGTCGCCCACTGGGACCTTTGCAGCCTCTGCACCGGCGGGAGGAGGGGGCCGGGGAAGGGGGGTCTCAGTCTGGTTATAAAAGGAGTTTAGAGCCAGCCGGCGGGGCGCAGTGGCTGAGCATCCATCGACCTTGGATCCAGGAGGTCCCGGCTCGATCCCCGGTCAGGGCACAGGCCCAGGCTGCGGCTCCATCCCCCGTGGGGGACTCGCTCTCTGGGACTCGGTTTCCCTGCCTGGCCGCCGAGCCGCCCTGGACGTCTGTCCTGCTGCTGGGTGGGGGAGGGGTGCCGTGCCCACAGTCCCCAGCGCCCAGGCTCGGGGTTTTGGTTGCAGAGCCTCCAGGGGAGCCCGGCGCCCTGCCCCCCACTCCCAGGCCCGGGGAGGCGCTGGCAGGCTGGGCCGGACGGTGCCACCAGCTCCTTCAAGGAACAAACACAGGTGCCAGTTCCCGGGAAGAGCCGACAGCTGGGGGCCAGGCCGGGAGGGCCGCTTTATGGCCAGGTCCTGTTGCGGGCGTGGGCCGCACCGCGCCCTCCGGCATCTTCTGGGCACCAGCCAGGCCTGCGAGACCCAGCTTCCGGGCCGAGCAGTGGGTGTGGCCTTCGCTTCTCACTTCCCAGGGGTGGGGGCGGGTGGGGGTAGAGGTCCCGCTGTCCAGGTCCCGGAACCGGGGCTGCAACTCCAGAGCCGAGGGGGGTCAGGCCTCCAGCCGCTCCCTGAGAGGCACCCCGAGTCCGGCTGCCCTCGGGCCCCAGGAGGACGTGCCCAGTGGGTGCCAGGCGTGTGGCCAGAGATGGCAGGGGGGTCCGTGCCTGGGCGCCCGCTGGCCACACACTCGGGGTCCGGCCTGTGGGGACCGGCTGCCTCTCCTGAGCTCTGTGGATTACACTAGCTGGGTTTGGGGGAGGCGGGGGGGGATGGCAGATCTGGGGGGTCAGCCCCGTTAGGGTGGGCGTCACAGGACTGGGTCCGGGGCTTTGGGGAGGGAGGAGGGGAGGCAGGAGGGGTGAGGGCCAGGGTATGGGGCACAGGGTAAGGTGGGATTTAGGGCAGGGTGGGGCGGGTGATGGGGGAGCCCTGGGCAGGAGAGCAGGGCCAGGTTTGAGAGGGCCATGCCGGCCGTCCTGGGGCAGGCCGCTTTCCACAGGGTCTCCTGGGCCAGCTGGCAGGGCCTCCTCGTCCCTGCGTCCTTCCCACCCAGACACCGGCCACACCAGCAGACCTCTCCCTTCGGGCCCAGAGCTGCAGGGGTGGGGGTGCGGGCTGCAGCTTCTCCTCCACAGCGGGCGGGGCCTGGGGCCCAGGTGGCAGCCCCTCCTGGCCCTGAACCAGGTGGGGCCTGAGACAGAGGCTGGGGGACGGGGCAGGGCGCCCTCTGCTGGAGACAGGGCTGCAGCCACAGGAGGTGCTCTCTTACCCCCACCCCGTGGCCTCCAGGCCCTGCTCACCCCGCCCCAGCCCCTGCAGCAGCTCATAGGCACCGGGAGGGGAGGGGGGGCACCGGCTGGCAGAACTGGAGAAAGGGGGGCCGGGAGGGAAGAAAGGGGAGGGAAGATGCTCACCAGGTGGGGGAGGGTTTGGGGGGTCTGACCCCACTGTTTGCACTGGGCTCGCCCTCAGCGGCTCGGCACACAGCGGCCAATAAAAGCGTCCGCTGATGGAGGCAGCGCCCATGTGCAGGCTGCGGGGTGCTCTGGGGGGACAGAGGTGGGGGAGTTTCCAGAAGCTCCTGAGGACACAGGCAGTGACGTGGGGGCAGCCGGGAGGGGTACACAGCTGGCCGGGGTGTGGGGGCCTCGGGCCAGGCTCCTCCTCCACTGCCCCAACAGCAGCGCCAACTCCGGTGCCTGCCAATGACCGTCAATGACCTCCAATGACCACCAATGACCGCCAATGATTGTCAGTGACCGCCAGTGACCGCCAGTGACCACCAATAACCGCCAATGACCGCCAATGACCTCCAAAGAGCCAGCCATCGGGGGGGGGGGGCCCTCACGGCTCGTCCCGTTTGCAGGAGCTGGTCGGGCCAGGGGCCTTGCTGGGAATGCCCTCTCCCTGGGGGTGGTCCCACACCCCACATTTTGGGGCCGGTGTCGTAGTGACCTGAAGTCCCCTGAGAAGCCAAGGGCCAGCGGAGGGGAACCAGGTTCTGCCCGGGGACCACGCACTGCCCCCGAGCCTGTTCCTCCAGCACCCCGCCCCCCTCCCTCCCACCCCGTGCCCACCGGCCAGGCGCTAGTGAGCAGACGGAGTCCGGGCTCTGTCCGGGCTCCCACACCCCGCCTGCAGGAGCCCAGGGAGACAGCACCCCAGCCCTGGCTCTCTTGTGGGACAGGTGAGGGGACAGCGATGCTGTGGACGGCCCCCTGGGGTCACGCCCAGGTCCGGGGTGGGCGGGGCCCCACGGGAGGGCTCTCGAGGGGAAGAGAGGCAGGTTTGGGCTGAGAGAGTGTTGAGAGGGAGAGGCAAGGAGTGGGGCACCTCCTGACTCCCCACCTGCTGGGCTTGGTGAGTGGACAGGGGGTACAACTATGGGCTTGGTGAGCGGGGAGGGGGACCTCCTAGGGGCAGCGGCCAGGCCGTGGGCACAGAGGCCACCAGTTCTCATCAGCGGCAGGTGGGGAGCGGCCTCCTGGGCTTGGGGTCGAGGGACAGAGCTGCCCTTTTGTAGGATAGGAGGGCGCTGACAGCCATGGAGAACCTGGGGTCCCCCGCTCCCTCCAGCCCGGTCCCCCAGAGCCTCATGCCAGCCCTTCCAGGCCCCGGTGCTACTCACCGTCCCGCCAGCTCAGGGCTGTCAGCTGCCTCGGGGCTCCGGGCTCCGGCCGCAGGTGCTCGGGAGGGGGGTGGCAGGGTCTGCGTCCTGCCCCAGCAGAGCCCGCTGCAGCCAGACCCCAGGACCCGCCAGGTGACACCCCGCCCTCTACCCCCGCTTCCAAATTCCAGAGGCTGACAGGCCAATGCTGACACCCATCAGCAGGGGGCGCGCGAAGCCCGCATTCCTTTGAGGATAAAAGGCCAATGCCGACCGCCACCAGCAGGGGGCACGCAGAGCCCGCGCTCCATCCAGAACAGAGGTTCTCAACCTGTGGGTCGCGACCCCCTTTGGGGTCAAACGACCTTTTCACAGGGGCCGCCTAAGACCATCGGAAAATGCAGATATTGACATCACAATGCATCACAGTAGCAACATTTCATGGTTGGGGGTCACCACCCCATGAGGAGCTGTGTGCAAGGGTCTTGGCCTTAGGAAGGTGGAGAACCACTGCTCCAGAAGGTTGTGCCTTGGGTACCCATGTCTGCACTTGAGCCCTCGTGTGAACCCTACTTGTGTATAAGCAGTGTGTGTGCCCCAGCCCCGAGTGTGAGTGCCCCAGGCCTGAGTGTGTGTGCCCCAGCCCTGAGTGTGTGTGTCCTCGGACCTGTACACATGTGTGTAGGCATGCCTGTGTGTGCCCGGCATACCTACCCTGCGGGCCCCTGTGGTGGAAGCCCTGCCCCTTGGGAACCTGCAGCCTCACCCCCGGAACTGAGCTGGGCGGTCACCTGACCCCTCTCTCCGAACTGTCCACACCTGTGGACCGAGCCCCGCCACCTGCCAGCCCAGCGCCCCAAGGGGCCTGCACCTCCAACCCCAGGACCCAGGAGTCTGCCTGGCTGGGCCCCAGGAAACTGATGTCTCTACAACCTCCCTGCACGGTCTTGGGCGGCCACTCCCCTCTCTGGCCTCGGTTTCCCCATCTGCTCCGTCCCCGTCTCCCTGCGGGGGAGGCCACAAGCTGGCAGAGCCCACCAGGCAGCAGGGCCCCCGCCCCCCAGCTCCGGGGTCAGGGTCAGGGCCCGGGCAGCTGCCACCCTCACGCGGTGGCTCGGGCTCCCAGGCCAGCCTCCCAGGGGAGCGGCTAGAAATGCGCCCGGGCAGGGTCCCCTGTGCTGCGTTCCCATTGGTCGGCCACGAGGAA
The DNA here is from genome assembly GCA_004026805.1 of Lasiurus borealis. Lineage (NCBI taxonomy): Eukaryota > Metazoa > Chordata > Mammalia > Chiroptera > Vespertilionidae > Lasiurus > Lasiurus borealis. Next base: position 21,558 of record PVJN01023467.1, on the reverse strand, counting down.
CCGGCCACCGGGAGCCTGAGGAGCCCAGGACCAGGCCATGGACGGGCCACAGCGGTTAGAGCCAGCATCCCCTGGACCTGTGACCCCCGGCCCTGCCCCTCCCGCACCCCGCTGCCCTCGCTCCTGGGTGCCTCTCTGTCCTCAGTTTACCCACTTCCTCCCGTTCCCTCTCGGCCCAGGACACCCTGGCCCGGCCTCTGTTCCCTCCCCCAAGCACCCCCAGGCACAGTAGGGCCTCCCCCCACCCCGGTTCCCTCTCGGCCTGGGGAGTCCGCTACCCCTCCTGCAGCCACCTCCTCCTCCAAGCTACCCCGGCTGCTGGGGCCTCCCGGCTCTGAGTCCCCTCTTCCCGCAGACACCCCTCAGCTTGTGCCCCGGGGTCCTGCCCGGAAAGGAATGTCCCCCACAGCATGTCACCCCGCTATGAACTGCCTATTGGTGCTCCCCCAAATCCAGGTGTGGAAACCCTTAAAGTGGTGCAGTCAGCAGGGATGAGGTGGGGGAGGGGGGAGTGGCCTGTGATGGATCTGGGTCCGAGAGAAGACCCAGAGCCCCCTCCCACCCTCTGTCCCCAGCGGCCACAGTGAGGAGGTGCCCCGGCTCCAGGACAGGCCCCGCGACCCCGCCGGCTGGCTCGGCCACAGACCCCAGGCCTGGGGGGTGAATGTGTGCCGCTGACAAGCCACCCATCTGGGTGCTGTGTTGTAGCAACCCGAGCCGGACCCCCCGAGTGTCCCCCACGTCACCCCCACATACTCCACCAACGTCAGACAGGGGGCAGGGGCACCCAGCCCTACTCCAAAGGCACCCCACCTGGCTACCAGCCACGCGGGTCACAGAATGAAGCCCGTTCCCCCTCCGCAAGCCCCGCCCCCCCAGGCCACCAGCAGAGAGCAAACACGCGCACCCGGAGGCCAGGCAGCGAGAACCCGCCCGCCCCGGCACCCCCTGCCGCCTCAGCCCTGCCCGCCGGCCGCCTTATCTGTTTGCTTTCCGCTCCTCGCCAGGGCCCGGCGGGGGTCCGCTCAGCGGGGTCAGGGGACACACCGGCTCCGGGGGAGATGGGGCAGCCTTCGGGACCCTACACTCAGGCAGGGCACAAGCCGGGGCTCCGGGGCCACAGCCTCGTGGACATGGAGCCAGCGAGCATCCCGGGGGCCACCCGGACCCCCCACAGGGTGTCTGAGGTGCTTGGTGGGAGGTGGAACCAAAGGGCCAAGTGTGGCGGCTCTTCGGGGGGCTGTTCCGAGAGGGGGAAGGGGGCGGTTTGAAGCTTCCGGGCTGGCCCGGTCCTGGGCACAGTTTCCCCACCTACATCCCAGCGGAGCCCTGCCCGGCCCCCTCCTGCCGGGCTGCCTGGGCAGCGGGAGGGCGTCAGGCCCTGGCTGGCTCCCCCGGCCCACCCGGCGGGCACACACAGCTCCCTGGGGGTGCCCCCCCCCATGCCCCCCGACACTGGCTCCCGCTCTGTGGTGCTCCCGTGAGGCCCAGCACCCACAACGGACACAGAGGCCTCGGGCTGAGCTGGAGACAGTGGGCAGGCGCACAGGGATTCCCACACACACCCACCCCCCGTGCCTGAGAGCGGCTCCCTCACCTCTGAGCCACCTCTTCTCACAGAGACCCCTCAGCTTGTGCTCCGGGGTCCTGCCCCAATGGGAATGTCCCCCACAGCATGTCACCCCGCTATGAACTGCCTATTGGTGCTCCCCCAAATCCAGGTGTGGAAACCCTTAAAGTGGTGCAGTTAGTTAGCAGGGAGGAGGTGGGGGAGTGGGGAGTGGCCTGTGATGGATCTGGATATCTCCCTGAGGCTGTACCACCTACATAGGGGGGGACAGTGGTCGGCACTAAGGTTGCTTTTCGGGGTCCCGAGCGCAGGAGGAAGGGCAGGGCTGAAGCACGGGAAATACCCTCCCCCACCCCCGAATCCGGGCCCAGGGGCAGAGGCTGATGAAACGCAAACCGTGGGGTCGGGCACGGGGGGCTCCATGGGGCTCAGTGAAGACGGAGGTAGGGGTGAGGCCACCCAGGTAGCAGCTCCCTGAGTCTGTGCCGCCTGTGGCGCTGGCTCGGCGGCTGCCCCAGCGGGGCCAGCTGGCAGCTCGGGGCGGGGCTGGCAGGGAGCCCGGGCACAGGGCCCACTGCTCCAGGGGTGCATCTCCAGCGCAGCAGGGCCATGGGGAAGGGGTGCAGGCCACGGCTCTGGGGGCAACCCCTCCTGGCCCCCTGAGCCCCCAAGAGCAGGCCCCGAGGGCCCGGATCCCAGGCCCGGCCAAGGGCCAGGGTCAGCCGCGCCAAGCCCTCAGCCCCACTCTTTTTTTTTTTTTTAATATATTTTATTGATTTTTTACAGAGAGGAAGGAAGAGGGATAGAAAGTCAGAAACATCGATGAGAGAGAGACATCGGTCAGCCGCCTCCTGCACGCCCCCCACTGGAGATGTGCCTGCAAGCAAAGTACATGCCCCCAGCCGGAATCGAACCTGGGACCTTTCAGTCCGCAGGCCGACGCTCTATCCACCGAGCCACACCGGTCTCGCCTCGGCCCCACTCTTGCCGCCGGGAACCAGGAAGGTCCAGCGTGGCCCGAGTCCTGGGAGTCCCCCCGGCTCTGCAATGGAGCGCCGCCCGCCACATAGCCCCGCGCGGCTGTCAGCACCAGTTCCGGCAGCTCGGGCAGCGGGCCGGGCCGGGCCAGGGCTGTGGAGACCTTAACCTGACCCCCTGGGGCACGGCTTCCAGGCTTTGCTGTGACCGCGGTTCGAGTGGCCACACCTGGGGGGTGGGAAGCACCTGCGCCTTCCACCCACCCCGGAGCCTCTCACCTGACAGGTGGGGTCCAGGGTGGGCGGTCCTGAGTGCTCTGGCACCTCCACAACCAGAGTCCCGCAAACCCGGGGTCTTGGGGGACTCCTGCCCGTGCCGGGAGCCAGGCCCCCAGAAGGCCCTGCTGAAGCGAACGCCGGTGCCTGCAACAGCCTCAGACCCAGGGCAGGGGGTGCCGGGGCAGGGCCACCCTCCCCAGGAAGCAGCAGTGCCACCAGGCCAGGCGCCGGTGCCCACAGGGCTCCCTGGCTCACAGCCAGCCTGGCCGGGGCGCCCGGAGCTGCTCAGGGCCAGCCGCACGGGCGAGGGCAGGGCAGGGGTCGGAGCGGGGCCCACAGTGCACAATCGCCCCTTGTCCGCGGCCCCGCGGCCCCGGCAGCCAACGGGCCTGCTCTTATCGCGGAGGCCGCGGGGACAATGGCCACACTCACGCTTATCGCCCGCTGTTTGCTCAGCGCACGGGGCGCTCCCGGGTCAGCCGCAAACACGCCATCTCCGTGACTTCCCGGGATGCCCCCTGCAGCCCGGGGCCCCGCCCGCTGAGCACCCACCAACCCCAGCTCGAGGCCACACAGCCTGCGGTCACAGATCCTGGAGCGCACAGCCAATGTTTCCAGGAAACTCCAACCACGTCTCACTCATGCCCCCAGACGCATGCATGCACACGTGTGCATACACAGGCCCACAGGCATGACACACATGCACATTCCAACACACACAACACACATGCAACACAGACACACATGCACACTCACTGCACACACCATACACATTACACATGTGCATGCTCACACATGACACACATGCCTATACACAACAAAAACACATGCTCACACATGCCTGCGCACGCCCATATGTGCACATGTGTAGGTACACATGCTCACATACATAGCACATATCTGGCACTGGTACACATGCTGACACACCGCACACACCTACACTCACAACACAGGCATGCATGGGCACACATACAGCAGCCACATACACATGGTAACACTGCACACACAACACAGATGCCCATGCACATGCTCATACACAGCAAGTGCACACACACGACACAGGTGCACAAGGTCACACACAGCACACATGGTCAAGCTTCCTTGTCCAGGTGATATCCAAACCCCCGTCAAGGTCACATCTGGGTCCCTCAAGCTGCCGGGGTGACACTGGGGACCCCAACGTAGGGACCCCTGCCTGCCACAGGCCCCTGCGGTGACAGGAGTGTCCCAGGACCACAGCCCCTCCCTCAGCTGCATCCTCACGGTCCCCTGCTCCGCCCTCCTGGTGCCAGCACCCCGAGAACAGGCTGAGGCTGAGGGAAGGCCCCCCTTGCCCTGTGACCCCTCCTCGAAGCCCAGACGGTCAGCACCCCAGGCCACGGCCCCCGCTGAGGGAGCCCTCTGCCCGCTCTGCCCGCTCTGGGCTGCTGCGTGGGGCGCCGCCGGGCACAGCTCAGCCCCTCGAGCTTGAGGAGGAAGGACCGGCAGCAGCTGGGACTCGCACCCGAGGGCCAGCACTGGCCGTGGCTTTTGTAGAGCAACTTCCTACGAAGCCAGGGGAAAGCGCAGCCCCGCGTGTGAGGCGGGGCCACGGTGGTCGTGAGGAGGCCGGGCTGGGGCTGGGGCCGGGCTGGGGCTGGGGCTGGCCCCCGTGGAAGGAGCAAGGGCTCCTGCACCCATGTCTGCAGGAGGCCAGACACCTGAGCCAGACCCCGAGAATAACATAGGGTCCCACTCGGGGCCAGGCTGCCTGGAGAGCTCCCCAACTTCAAGAATCCAAGTCACCCAGGTCCTGGGCCTCCACTCTCCTGATTATGACCATCACCCGGGACCCCTCCTGGCCCTGGCCCACGTCCTGCCCGGACCAGGCCCACCGGCCCCATTGGCCCAGGAGCCACGCCCTCCCCCCAGGGGCTGTGGGCACTGCACCCTAAGGCCGGCCCATCCCCACTTGCACCCCCAGCTGGGCAGCCCCCAGCCTCCTGCTCCTCCCCAGACAGGAAGTAAAAGAGGCCCTGGGATGTAGCCCCTCCCAGGACAGAGGCCGGAGGCGGGCAGAGGAGGGGTCCCAGGCATAGCCTGTGGTGTCAGCCCCAGGACCTCAGGCCTTGTCCTGTCTGAACCCCAGGCAGCCGACCACCCCCCACATGATGGCCTCGCACCCAGGACCCCAGTGACCCAAAGGCCATCCTTCCACGGGCAGTGCTTTCCCAGGTGGGGGCTGTGGCCCAGCATGCGGTGCCTTTGGGGGTCCTGGGGTCCCGGGGAGAGTGGAACCACACCAGGAGCTGTGCTCCCTGCAGGCAGAGGGGTGCCTGGTGCCTCCCCCACGCCCGGGACAAGCCCCTCGGGCTGCTGGGTTGCGGCTGACAGTGCCCACGCTGACGCCCGGAACCGTCCCCCGGAACTGTGCCCCCGGAACCGCCCCCCAGACCGGCCCCTGGCAACCCCCGCCTGGAGCAAACAGGACGCGTGCCAGCCCCCCGTGTGCGCGGAAGTGCGCGATAACGGGCCGCTGCCCGCACCAGAATCTTTCCGAGGAACCGGGTCCTGATAAAGCAGCGCCCGGGATCCTGTTTGGCCGCGTGGGAGGTGGGGCGCGGGCGGCCGGGCCAGGGCTGGGCCCCTATATAAGGCGTCGGAGGCCGCTACTCGGGTGCACAGGTGCAGCGAGTCTGCCTGGTGTCAGTGGCGGGAGGGGCCGGGTCCTGCGGCGACTGCTTCTCCACGCACCATGCTGGGCCCTCGGCTGCTGCTGCTGCTGTCCTGCGGGGGAACCCTGCTCGGCGCCGGTGAGTGGGCACCGGGGAGTGGGGGCCGCGGCCTCGCACGGGGCACGGCCAGATGTCTTCGGCGGCCCTGGGCCTGAGAGTCCCCCGGCCTCTCGCCTCCCTGACCCGGCCAGAAGGGGGCTGGCCAGCAGGATGTGGATGGAGACCCCAGCTGCATGGACAAGGCTCCGGCTCAGCCCTCAGCTGGCAACCCCACCCCCCCATAGGTCCTGAGAGGACACAGGCCCCCAGGGGCAGCCACAGGGATACAGGGCCTGTGGGCACTGGGACCACAAAATCCAGGTGGCGGCCCAGCTCCGGGGGTCCTGGCTGCGAGTGATCAGCCTGGGGTTCCCCATCCGTGAAAGCGGGGGCCACATCTCTCCCTCATGTGGCTGCCACGAGCCCACCGGGTCACCCATTTGCCCCAGGGCAGGATTCCCTTCCCCCTCCCTACACCCTCATGCCCGTCCCTTCTGCCCACCTGGCACCACTGGTGCCTAGCGCTCCTCACCGACCGGCACCAGGCCCGTGGCTCCTCTGCCCGCTGAGCCAGGTGGCTGAACCTGGGGACTCTCTCTCCCCTCCTCAGTCCCGGGGCCCAGGCCCCTCCCTGTGGCCCCAGGGGGAGCAGGGAGTGGGCCCAGGTGCAGGGGTGGCTGCAGACACCAGCCCAGTAGGTCCCCTGGGCCGCCCCGCCCGCCTCCCACGAAGCCCCGCCCCTTCTAGGCACCGCCTCTCCAGCAAGGGGTGCTCTGAGCCCTCAGGACCCCCGCCCCGCTGAGCCCACCTGCTTGGGCCCCAAACCTGGACCCAGAACCTGGGGGAGGAAGGAAGAGAGAGGAGTCCTGGGAGTGGGGATAGGGGGGAGCCTGCGGGTCTGGAAAGGGGTCCAGACTGTGTGAGCAGCAGAGGTGGGGCAGGATGAGCCTCAGCACCGCCTTCCTGCCAGCCTTGGGGGGGACAGAGGCAGGCCCTGCCCTCCTGGACCAGAGGCAGGCGGTCTGAAGCCGGGGCCGGGGGCCTGAGCCTGTGGGGCCGGGAAAGGGCCAGCCGGGCCCGTGCTGAGCCAGGACGGGCAGGGGCGGGGGGCCGCCAAGCGTGCAGGACGGCGGGTGCTCTGTGCCGCATGGCCGGGCCAGCCCTGCGGCTCCGGGGGTCAGGCCAGGGGTCAGTGCCCGCCCCGACCGTGGTGGGAAGCACGGCCGGCCTCAGTGAGCGTCTTCAAAGGAGCCCCTGAGGCCAGGGTGGGGTGGGGTCATGGCCAAGGCAGAGCCCCAGGCCCGGCCCCCGTGGGGAGTGTGCAGTGATGGAGAGGACGTGGCAGGCTGGAGGGGGCAGCACCAGGTGGCCCGGGCCTGGGAGCACCCCTTTGGGGGCACAGACGTGAGCTGAGATGCAGACCCACCTGATCACCACCCTTTGGGGCCACCCCAGGGTCATATACCCTCCCCCCCAAACCCCCAGCCTCTGTGCCTCCCACCCCAGCCGGGACCCCAGGCCATGGGGCAAGCATCACCCCGAGACGCACTGTAGACAGGGACCTGTGTGGTGATGAGGGAGCGGGCAGGAACCACCCCAAGCTGCTTCCAACCCGGGACCCTGGAGCGGGGGCAGGGGAGGGCCACCGGGAGGGGAGGCCCACTCAGCTCCCTGAGCAGGTTGCCTTCCTGCCCCTGTAGTCAGTGTGACCGTGGCCATCACAGTCCCAGGCCCCTCTGGGGCTGGCGGATCGGGGCTACTCTGCCCCTTCTCGGGGCCCCGCCTCTCTGGGGGTCCACAGAGCCAGGGGAACTCGAGGGAGACCAGGTTGTCTGAGTGGGAAACTGGGGTGCAGTGGAGAGAGGGGTCCCATCCTACAGAGCCCCCTGGCTGAGCTCCTCCCCACTCTCCCCTGCCCCTCTGAGCTCAGGGCTGCCCCTCACCTCCCACCCCCTCCAGTGAGGTCAGTGCAGAAGCCCAGGAGTCCGGACGCCCCCCCACCCAGACCCACAGAGCCTGCCCAGAGCCAGGGGCCCTCCTGCCGACCTGAGGGCCTGGCGCCCCGGGGGGCAGTGATGGGAGTCGTGGGCAGAGCAGCAGATGCCCGGGGCCAGAGGGCACCAGACGGGCTCGTGTCCAGTGGAGGACCGTCTGCCCCGGGCTTGGCCCTCGGCCACAGGAACCTCTCCAGGGACCTCCTTCCTCCCAGCATGGCCGACGGCCCCCCAAACCCTCCGGCCCGCTCACTGCCCGTGCCTGTGCCGGTGCGTGTGTGCCTCGCCCCTGGGGGGCTCTCAGGAGTGCGGACCGCGTGCCCCTGCGTCCCCTCACCCAGCAGGGACAGGCCCACTTCAGGTGCTCGCTGGTGCAGGGTGCGGAACTGGTGAGCGAGCGAGCGAACAAGCGAATGAGCGAGCTAGCGGACGGGAGACGGGCGTGGAGGCTCGGGCCTGGTGCCAGCACTGTGGTTGCCCAGCTCGGGCCCTGCTCACAGCCAGGCTCTGAGTGCCCGGGGCGGGCTGTGCCCTGGAGCAGAGGTGGCCGGGCCCAGCACTGACAGGGGCCGTCCACGCAGGTCTGGACGACACCTCCTTGGCCCACCCAGGACCCCAGGGGCTACAGGACTCCCCACAGCCAGGTGAGGACCCAGGCTCGGCCACAAGGTGGCGAGGTCTGGGCTTTCCCCAAGGGACATCCAGCCACAGGGGTGTGGGGAGACCAGCTTGTGCTGAGGGGGGTAGGGGGGTGTCCCGGGGGGCGGGGCTGCTGGCAGTGGCTGGCTCTCCCGTAAGGCTCAGCAGGCCTGACACTTGGGAGGTCACCAGCCTGGGTTCCCCAGGAGCCCTGCCAGCCAGGGGACCCAGAACCAACCCCCAGACCCACCGGCTCCCTCCACAGCGCCCGGCAGGGCCTGGTGCTCCACGTGGGGGACCGGCCACTTCTCCACCTTCGACGGCCACGTGTACGACTTCAAGGGGACCTGCAACTACATCTTTGCGGCCATCTGCAAGGACGCCCCCGCCCCCACCTTCAGCGTCCAGCTGCGGCGCGAGCCCGGAGGGAGCATCTCCCGCATCATCGTGGAGCTGGGGGCCTCGGTGGTCACCGTGCAGCAGGGAGTCATCTCCATCAAGGACGTGGGGTGGGTCAGGGGCCGGGGCCGGTGTGGGGAGGTCTAGGGCCGAGGGAATGGCCAGGGCGGAGGGCAGCCGCTGACCGCTCCCCCCCGCAGAGCCGTCAGCCTGCCCTACAGCAGCAACGGGCTGCAGATCGCCCCCTTCGGCCAGAGCGTGCGGCTGGTGGCCAAGCAGCTGGAGCTGGAGCTGGTGGTGGTGTGGGGCCCCGGCACCTACCTCATGGTGAGGACCAGCGGGGGCTGCCCCTGCGGCGGGTGTGGGTGGGCAGGGCTGGGGGCTGCCCCCGGTGGCAAGGGAGGTTCTGACCAGTCCCCCAGCTCCTCAGCGTGGCGGACTCCGGCCAGGAGCCACGACGGGCGTGGGCTTGGCTGGAGGCTCAGTTCCCCCCATTTAAAAGTGAGGTCCCAGGGAGGGAGGGCCATTGCACCTATTGGGTGAGGCCTCCACAGTCTCTGCACCTGAGCGGGGGGTCCCCAGCCCAGGGAGCCCCACTCCTTCCCGCTCGTCCCACATGCCGCCCGCCCGCCCCACATGCCGCCCGCCCACCCCGCCCGCAGGTCCTGGTGGAGGACAGGCACAGGGGCAGGATGTGCGGGCTCTGCGGGAACTTTGATGGCGAGAGGACCAACGAGTTTCTGAGCGAGGACGGTAGGTGGGGGCGGGGTGGGAGGGCCCTGTGCCCGGCCCGGATGCTGACCCTGCGCCCTCTGGCCCCTGCAGGCACGCGCCTGGAGCCCCACAAGTACGCCGCCCTCCAGAAGCTGGACGACCCCAACGAGATCTGCACCCACGAGGCCATCCCGGGTCCCCGGGTCCTGCAGGCAGAGCATGTACGTGAGGGCGGGGCCCGTGCAGCTTTCCGGGTGGAAGCTCAGGGTGCGGGGCGCGGCCTTCTCCCCGTGACCGGCAGCCCTCTGCCCAGGCCCGGACCTGCGCCCAGCTGCTGGCCCTGGTGGCCCCCGAGTGCACCGTGCCCAAGGAGCCCTTCGTGCAGAGCTGCCAGGCCGACGTGGCCACCTGTGCCCAGCGGGGCCAGCAGAGCTGCACCTGCGCCACGCTCTCCGAGTACTCGCGCCAGTGCAGCCTCGCCGGCCAGCCCGTCAGCCGCTGGCGGAGGCCCGGCCTCTGCTGTGAGTCCCGGGAGGCTGCGGGGGGGAGGGGGGGGACAGTGCCTCTATGGCACCTCACCCCGGGGACAGGAGGCCTGGTGGGGCAGGGGAGGGCTGGGGGTCAGGGCCCCAGGGCTCCCCGCCTGCTCACCAGGGCCCCGTGTCCACACAGCCCTGGGCCAGTGCCCGGCCAACCAGGTGTACCAGGAGTGCGGCGAGGCCTGCGTCAAGACTTGCTCCAACCCGCAGCACAGCTGTGCCGGCTTCTGCACCTTCGGCTGCTTCTGCCCGGAAGGTGGCGTACCTCCCCCCGCGCAGACCCTCCGGACAAGCCCCCACCCACCCAGCATGTGGCCCCCCTTGGCTCACCGGAACCAGGACCTCTGCCGCCCCTGGAGTGCTCACGGCCACAGGGGCTAATCCACGGGACAGGGAGGGGGTATCCCTACAGGGGTGGGCCCAGGAGGCTACTGGGAGGAGGTGGGCACTGGGCGGGGGTCTGTAGGCACGAGGGGGCAGAACGCTGAGCATGCAGCCCAGACTGGGGGTGTGAAGGGGGGACAAGCCCTCCTGGGGCACAGGCCGGGAGGCCCCAGGAGGGGAGGGGTCTCCCCACGCAGCCCCATGAAGCTCCTGCCTGCAGGTATGGTTCTCGATGACGTTTCCAAAAACCGCACCTGCGTGCCCATCGCCCAGTGCCCCTGCACGCTCGGCGGTGTGGCCTACGCTCCCGGGGCAGTCACTGCCGACGCCTGCCGCACCTGGTAAGGACAGGAGGGGATGGGGGGACGTGGGGGCTCGGGGGTCAGGGGCAGCCTCAGCCCGAGGCAGTCAGCTCTGCTGGCCCAGAACACCCAGGAGCGCCCCCACCACTCTGGGTCCTCCTCCCCGCCCCCCCAGCCAGTGCACCATGGGGCGCTGGAAGTGCGAGGACCGGCCCTGCCCCCGGCGCTGCGCCCTGGAAGGCGGCTCCTTTGTGACCACGTTCGACGCCCGGCCCTACCGCTTCCACGGCACCTGCACCTACACCCTCCTCCAGGTGGGGGGCCTGCCAACAGGGGTCAACATGGGGTGGGGGTCCTACCAAGGGTCCCGCCAGGAGGGGACCCCTCCAGCCCAGCCCTCTCTGTGCTTACTGTCCTCCCTTAGAGCCCCCAGCTCCCCGACGGGGGCTCCCTCATGGCCGCCTACGACAAGTCTGGGTACTCCCATTCGGAGACCTCCCTGGTCGCCCTCATCTACGTGTCCAGCCAGGTAAGGTGGCCCCGTCTGCCCAGCCTGAGCGCACGGTCCCCGCCTTGTCCCCGCTGCCCCTCCGGCCCCCAGTGACTCAGCGCCCTCCCTCCAGGACAAGATCGTGATTTCCCAGGACGAGGTGGTCGTCAACAATGGAGAGGCCAAGTGGCTGCCGTACATGACCGGTAGGTCACCGCCCCTGCCTGCCCCCCGGGGGCCGGGCCCCGAGCGGCCGCCCGCTGAGCCTTTGTCCCGCAGGCAACATCACGGTCTTCAAGCAGACGTCCACCCACCTGCAGATGGCCACCACCTTCGGGCTGGAGCTGGTGGTGCAGCTGCAGCCCGTGTTCCAGGCCTACATCACCGTGGGGCCTCAGTTCCGAGGCCAGACCCGAGGTGAGTCCCGCCTGCCCTCGCCTCCCGGGAAGCAGAGGGGCCCCACCGAGACTCAGGGGACCCAGCAGGGGCCGGGGCCAGCCCCCCGGGGTGCGGCCGGTGCTGGCCTCCTGCCCGGGGCCCGGCGAGGGGCCGCGGGGCAGGACGGGGCCGCGGGACACCCACCCTCACGGCCTGGCCGGCTCAGGGCTCTGCGGCAACTTCAACGGGGACACGACGGACGACTTCACGACCAGCGTGGGCATCGCTGAGGGCACGGCCTCGCTCTTCGTGGACTCCTGGCGGGCAGGGAACTGCCCGGCCGCCCTGGAGCGGGAGACGGACCCCTGCTCCATGAGCCAGCTCAACAGTGCGTGCCAGCTGGATGGGGAGGTGGGAGACCCCACCTGGGGGTGCGGGGACTCACGGAGCCTGTCCCCGCAGAGGTGTGCGCGGAGACGCACTGCGCGGTGCTGGTGAACAAGGGCACGGTCTTCGAGAGGTGCCACGCTGTGGTGAACCCCAAGCCCTTCTACCGGGTAGGCGGGCTCGCGTGAGGCCAGGAGGGCGGTGGGGTGAGGCCCCTGGCGGGCAGGGTGGGGGGATGGCGGGCACCCACGCTGCTGTCTGCCCGCAGAGGTGCGTGTACCAGGCCTGCAACTACGAGGAGACCTTCCCGCACATTTGCGCCGCGCTGGGGGCCTACGCCCACGCCTGCGCCTCCCGGGGCGTCGTGCTCTGGGACTGGAGGAGCAGCGTCGACAACTGCAGTGCGTGCTGCCGGGCGGGATGGTGCGGGGCGGCGGGAGCCCGGGGTCGGGCGGACGGGGGTGGGGGGAAGTGACCGGGCCAAGCTCGGCCCAGCCATCCTGACGCCAGGCTCCCCGCAGCCGTGCCCTGCACGGGCAACCAGACCTACAGCTACGACAGCCGGGCCTGCGGCCGCACCTGCCTCTCGCTGTCCAACCGCGCCGCCGAGTGCCACCCCAGCGCCGTGCCCGTGGAAGGCTGCAACTGCCCCGAGGGCACCTACCTCAACCACAGGGCCGAGTGCGTGCGCAAGGCCCAGTGCCCCTGTCTCCTGGACGACCACAAGCTCCTCCTGGCTGGCCAGTCCACGGTGGTCGAGGGCGTCATCTGGTGCGCGAGGGTCCCGGGGGGCCGCCGCCCCGCCCCCGGCAGCCAAGCCCCAGGTCACCCCCTCACCCGGCCTCTCTTGCAGCTACTGCTCCAACGGGCGGCTGAGCTGCCCTGGGCGGCCGCCGATGCTCCTGGGTACGTAGCGAGCGGAGCAGCGACCCGGACGGAGAGGGGCCTGGCCTCTGCCGAGCCCGCCTCACCAGCCCCCTTCCCCGCAGCCTCCTGCTCCCCCCACAAGACGTTCCAGTCCTGCAGCCAGTCCTCCAGGAACAAGTTCGGGGCCGCCTGTGCCCCCACGTGCCAGATGCTGGCTACGGGCACCCCTTGTGTAAGGCTGGGGGGCAGGTGGGGGTGGGGATCCCCCAGCCTCTCTGGGCCGTGGGAGGAAGCCCAGAATCCTCAGGAGCCGCTCTGCCCCCAACCCTGTCCGTGAGAGCCGTGGCCAGGGGGGCTGGGAGGTCCAGCAGCTGGAGGGCAGTGTGCTCAGTCTGGGGGGTTCCCTGGAGAAGGTGGGTAGGGGCCCCCAACTTGGGAAAGGGTAAGGGGCCAGAACCTTTCCGGAGGGAGGGAGGCTGCCGAGAGAAGGGCCCCGAGCAGGTGGTGCAGGGGGGTCTGGGAGGAAGGCAGAGACAGAGGGCCCACCCTCCCGGGGGCTGCTGACCTCCGCCCTGCAGGTGCCCACCAAGTGCGAGCCCGGCTGCGTCTGTGCCGAGGGGCTCTACGAGAACGCCAGCGGGCAGTGCGTGCCCCCCGAGGAGTGCCCGTGTGAGTTTGCAGGGGTCTCCTACCCCCGGGGTGCCGAGCTCCACACCGACTGTAAGGCCTGGTAAGCAGTCCCGCCCGGCAGGCCCCTGGCCCAGGGCTGGCCGCCGGGTCCGGTGGGACGGGGAAGCCTGCACCCTCAGGGGGAGGGCGTGCAGGCAGGCCTCTCAGAACCCAGAGCTCCTGCTCCCGGCAGCACCTGCTCGCGGGGGAAGTGGCAGTGCCAGCAGAGCGCCCACTGCTCGTCCACCTGCACGCTCTACGGGGAGGGCCACGTGGTCACCTTCGACGGGCAGCGCTTCGTGTTCGACGGCAACTGCGAGTACATTCTGGCCACGGTGAGGCCCGGAGGGAGGGCCCACGGGGGCCGTGGGGCGGCCCTGGGAGGACTGGGGGGCTCCTGGGGGCTCCTCCTCAGCGCCCCCTCCCCACAGGACGGCTGCGGCACCAATGACTCCCAGCCCACCTTCAAGATCCTGACGGAGAACGTCGTGTGTGGGAAATCGGGTGTCACCTGCTCCCGGGCCATCAGGATGTCCCTGGGGGTGAGTGGGCTGCTGGGTGTCCCCTCAAGGCAGCCGCCCGGCGCCAGGGCCAGGCCCCTCTGCTTCCTCGTCCACGCAATGGGCAGCAGGGTCCTGGAGCTGGACATGGGGGCGGGGAGCTTCCCAGAAGCCTGGCGCAGTCCTCAGCTCAGTGTCCAGGACATTCTGGAACCTCCTGCCGAAGGGAGACTCAAGGGGACAGGCCCCAGCCCAGAGCTGGCCCTCAGCAGGCGCCGGCTGGCCGTGTCCTTAACGCCACCCTGGGCGGGGGCGGGGGCAGAGCCAGGGGCACTCAGCAGCGGCTGGGCTTGGGCCTGGCAGCCTGGTGACAGCCCCGCCCCACAGGGCTTGTCTATGGTGCTGGCGGACAGGAACTACACGGTCAGCGGGACAGACCCCCAGGTGGACTACCGGGTCAGGGCTGACTCCCTGCACCTCATCCTGGACATCACCCTCGGCAGCAGCTACAACCTGACCGTCGTCTGGAACAAGCACATGACCGTCTCCATCAAGATCTCGCGAGCCTCGCAGGTACCACGCGCCCCTGCCCACGTCGCCGGGGTGGGGCGGCGCCCGCCGCCCGTCCGTCCGCCCGCCCGCCTGACGCCGACCCCCGCAGGACCCCCTGTGCGGCCTGTGCGGCAACTACAACGGGAACATGAAGGACGACTTCGAGACCCGCAGCCAGTACGTGGCGTCCAGCGAGCTGGAGTTCGTGAACTCGTGGAAGGAGAGCCCGCTGTGCGGCGACACCCGGCTCACGGCGGACCCCTGCAGCCTCAACGCCTTCCGCCGCGCCTGGGCCGAGCGCAAGTGCAGCATCATCAACAGCCAGACCTTCGCCGCCTGCCACAGCCAGGTGAGCTGCGCCGCGGGGGCCGGCCTGAGCAGGGGGCGGGGGCGAGGGGGCAGCAGACACTGAGGGCCACTCCCACAGGTCTACCGCCTGCCCTACTACGAGGCCTGCGTGCGTGACACATGTGGGTGCGACATGGGTGGGGACTGCGAGTGCCTGTGCGACGCTGTGGCCGCCTACGCCAAGGCCTGCCTGGACAAGGGCGTGTGCGTGGACTGGAGGGCCCCCGACTTCTGCCGTGAGTATCCTGTCCCCCACCCTCTACCCCCGCGGGGGCAGCCATGGCGCAGCACCTCTCCCGGTGGGCAGCAGGCTGTGCCCTGCAGAGGGACCTGCAGAGGGACCTGCAGAGGGACCTGCAGAGGGACCCTGAGCCTCCCAGGCCCGTGTGGGGGGCTCACGGCCGCCTGACAGGCACCCATCCTCCCAGCCATCTACTGCGACTTCTACAACTCCCACACGCGGGCGGGCGGCGGCCAGTACCAGTACGCCCAGGAGACCAACTGCACGTGGCACTACCAGCCGTGCCTCTGCCCCCAGCAGCTGCAGAGCCTTCCGGGCACCAACATCGAAGGTGCGGGCGAGGAGAGGGCGAGGTGGGGCCAGACGACTGATGGCCTCCTGGCCGGTGACTGCAGGCAGGGTGGCGGCCGGGGGCCCAGCCTGGAGCCGGGGCACTGCGACAGGCACAGTGCGGGAGGCTGGGGCCGGGGACCAGGGGTGCCTGCCTCTGCAGTTCGGTGGGGAGGCCAGGAGTGCTGGGGCAGAGGGCAGGGGCCCCGCCTCCCGAAGAGGGGCTCCGCTCGGCGCTGAGGGCTGGCCTCTCTCGCCTGCCCCCTAGGCTGCTACAACTGCTCCCAGGATGAGTACTTCGACCGCAACAAGGGGACGTGCGTGCCGTGCCGTAAGCTCAGCCCCGCCCCGTCCCCCCCCCCAGCAGAGCCCTGCACAAACCTCTGGCCGTTCTCCATACTTACGCCCCAGCTGTGCCCTGAGGTGCTGGGACCCCCACGCCCCAGACAGCAGACACCAAGGGGAAACACTCAGGCTTCCCCTCCCCCAAATGCTGAAGCACCCGCACCCAGCCCCAGCGCAGGGCACCCCCGGCCCGCCCGGGCTCGGCCAGCCTACTCGGCATGTGGGTGACAGCTGGCTGGAGCTACCAAAGGTGGGCGCTGGACAGCGTCCTGGCTGCCGGGGGTGCTGGGAGAAGAGAAGACGGGGGGAGGGGGGAGGACTGAGAAGCAGGGGCCCGCCAGGGACATGCCTGGAGGCAGGACCGGGAGGGGCGCACGTGGTGACCGCACTGACCTCGCTTCCTCTTGCAGAGCTGCTGCCCACCACGCCGCGGCCGCCCACCACAGGTGATTGCGAACTCACTAGGTGCCAAGGTGAAGCAGCGCTCTCCCCGGGCTCGTCCCTGGGCCCCGTCAGCCCAGCCTGTGCCCATCCCTGCAGCCGCTGGCTGGCATGTGGGCAAGGCCGGGGTGCACCTGGGTGGTCCTGGGCCGCCCCACATGGCGGGGGCCAGGGGCGGTGACCAGGACAGCAGCGGGGAGTGGCATGGAAAGCGTGGCTCCTGGCTAGACGGCCCCTGTCACCACAAGGCCAAAGGGTGGATGTTGCCCTCAGCGGGGCACGGGCCGCCCACCCTGTGCCTCCTGTCCAGTCCACCTGGGGGCGGGGGGCTACATGGCGAGCAGCCAAGAGAGGGGGCTCCTCCCAAGGTTGTGCCCAGTCACAGCCCTTCTGCCTCCACAGGAGACAGGCCTACCTCGGCCACCCCCAACATCACAGCCACCCCCAGAACCACGGCGCCCCTCAGCTCCACGGCACCCTCACCAAGCTCCGGTGCCACACCTGCAACCCCCACGGCCTCGGCCCCCTCCTCCGCACCGACGGGGACAGCCCCGACCACACAGCCAGAACCCACCGTCTCCTCGGGAGGTGAGGCCCCTGTGAGGCGGGAACGCGTGACCATCAGACATGCTCCCTGGGGGGCGGGGAGGGCAGCAGACGCTCGGCATAGAAGGTGCGGCTGAAGGACAAGCTGGCCGTGGGATGTGCCGGGTCCGGGCTGCCACAAAGAAGCAAGTGGAGACTTGCAGGTGTCAGGAGCGTAGGCCAGCCCCCATGAGCCCACACAGCAGCCCCCTGCCAGCTGCCCAGGGACCATGAGGGGACATGACATGGGTCCTGCTAGCCAGGGCAGCTGCAGGACCAGCCGGCGGCCCAGGGAGCCTGTGGCCCCAAGTCAAGGTCCGCTGAGTGTCGGCGAGGGGAAGGCACACACCCTTCTCGAGGGGGCTCAGTGCGCCCCGCTGGCCAGGCTCCTGTGGCAGAAGTGGGGCAGGAAAAGGGGGGACAGATGGGCCGGTGGGATGTGCTGAGCCCTGTTCCCTGCAGAGTCACCTCGAACGACCTCCGCCATCACCACACGAGCCACGTCAGAGCCAGAGCCCACAGCCACTCTCGGGTCAACAGCCACGGGACCTACTGTGACTCAGGCTACCACGCGGCCCACCGCACCCCTGCTCAGCACAGCCACGCAATCCACGGCTCGGTCCACAGTGCGCACCACGGCGGCATGGCCAACACCGACCACGCCAGAACCCACCACAGTGTCCCCCCAAGGTAAGGCTGCCCCACGCAGGTCCACACAGTGGGGAGACAGCACAGGTGCTCCAGCGCCCAGCCAGGCTGCGGAACCGCGTGTAAGAGCGGGCCACAGGCCCCAGGAAGGGACGCCTCCCTAAAACAGGGGGGGCGAGGAGGCAGCCAGCACAGCACAGACAGCTAACCACACGCACTGCACCCCTGCCCGCCACAGTGCCCACCACTGTTGTCCCCACACGAGGTGAGGACAGGGCCCTGGACACGCCAGAGGTCGTCCCAAAGGCACTGGATCTAGAAGGCAGTGACCAGGTCTGAAATCAGGGCCACAAGTCAAAATTCGAGAAAGATTCCCGCAGGAAGCACTTCCCCGCCACGCTGTGTGCGGGGAAAAGGGAGGGCCACACACGCCGGCAGAAACACAAACGCGAGAACCAAAGTGAGCAGAGTCAGAAACACAAGGGGACCACCAGGTGCAGGGGAGCCCAGGCTGGGGAGCACAACAGGAGCAGGTGCCAGACCACATCCCCAGGCATCACAGGTCACAACCAACTGAGGATCAATGCTTTCCACAGGCCATTCGACGCCCCACCAAACCGAAGGCACCACCACAGGCTCACCAGGGAGCAGCGCAGGCCACAGCACAGCATACACAAGCCAGGGGACCAGGTCAACCTGGGCCACACCCCCCGGGCCACACACTCCCTTCACTTCTCACCCCGCCCCCACAGGTTCCGTGTCCACCACCTCCCACATTACAGGTCCGCCCACAGAAACATCATTCCGCACCACCACCACCTCCCCAACTGCATCTCCATCCGAGACCACGCAATCCACTCCGGTCCCCAACTCTGCCACCTCCTCTGTCACTCCCACCTCTCACGGAGTGGTCACCCCAACACCTACACCACCAGAGACCCACTCCCCTTACACCTCTACTGCCAGGCCAACATCCACACACGTCCCTGCGACAGGCACAGCGCTCTCACCCTCGACCACAAGAGGGACCACCCAAACCCCTCACTCTGTGAGCACCGCCAAAACCTCCACCTCCCTGGTGTCACACCCCTCCGCACCGGCCCACTCTGGGACCACTTCCTCTCCACGCACTACCTTCTCCTTCAAGACCACCAGTAGAGGCACCGGGACACCGGGAGGGCACACAGCCACGGCCTCTGCCACACCCAACGGGCCACACACTCCCTTCACTTCTCACTCCGCCCCAACAGGTTCCGTGTCCACCACCAACCACATTACAGGTCCGCCCACAGGAACATCATTCCGCACCACCACCACCTTCCCAACCGCATCTCCATCCAAGACCACGCAATCCACTCCCGTCCCCAACTCTGCCACCTCCTCTGTCACTCCCACTTCTCACAGAGTGGTCACCCCAACACCTACACCACCAGAGACCCACTCCCCTTACACCTCTACTGCCAGGCCAACAGGCTCCTCTCCATCATCCACACACGTCCCTGCCACAGGCACAGCGCTGTCACCCTCCACACCGCCGTGGAGGACCACAAGAGGGACCACCCAAACCCCTCACTCTGTGAGCACCGCCAAAACCTCCACCTCCCTGGTGTCACATCCTTCTGCACCGGCCCACTCTGGCACCACATCTGCTCCACGCACCACCATCAACCCCAAGACCACCAGTAGAGGCACCGGGACACCGGAAACACACACGGCCACGGCTTCCGCCACACCCGATGGGCCACACACTCCCTTCACCTCTCACTCCGCCCCCACAGGTTCCGTGTCCACCACCTCCCACATTACAGGTCCGCCCACAGGAACATCATTCCGCACCACCACCACCTTCCCAACCGCATCTCCATCCAAGACCACCCAATCCACTCCGGTCCCCAACTCTGCCACTTCCTCTGTCACTCCCACCTCTCACGGAGTGGTCACCACAACACATCCAGAGACCCACTCCCCTTACACCTCTACTGCCAGGCCAACAGGCTCCTCTCCATCATCCACACACGTCCCTGCCACAGGCACAGCGCTCTCACCCTCGACCACAAGAGGGACCACCCAAGCCCCTCACTCTGTGAGCACCGCCAAAACCTCCACCTCCCTGGTGTCACATCCTTCCGCACCGGCCCACTCTGGCACCACATCTGCTCCACGCACCACTTTCTCCCCCAAGACCACCAGTAGAGGCACCGGGACACCGGGAGGACACACAGCCACGGCCTCCGCCACACCTGATGGGCCACACACTCCCTTCACCTCTCATTCCACCCCCACAGGTTCCGTGTCCACCACCTCCCACATTACAGGTCCGCAAACAGGAACATCATTCCGCACCACCACCACCTTCCCAACCGCATCTCCATCCAAGACCACCCAATCCACTCCGGTCCCCAACTCTGCCACCTTCTCTGTCACTCCCACCTCTCACGGAGTGGTTACCCCAACACCTACACCACCAGAGACGCACTCCCCTTACACCTCTACTGCCAGGCCAACAGGCTCCTCTCCATCATCCACACACGTCCCTGCCACAGGCACAGCGCTCTCACCCTCGACCACAGGAGGGACCACCCAAGTCCCTCACTCTGTCAGCACCGCCAAAACCTCCACCTCCCTGGTGTCACACCCCTCCGCTCCGGCCCACTCTGGCACCACATCTGCTCCACGCACCACCATCTACCCCAAGACCACCAGTAGAGGCACCGGGACAACGGGAGGACACACAGCAACGGCCTCCGCCACACCCGATGGGACACACACTACCTTCACTTCTCAGTCCGCCCCCACAGGTTCCGTGTCCACCACCAACCACATTACAGGTCCGCCCACAGGAACATCATTCCGCACCACCACCACCTTCCCAACCGCATCTCCATCCAAGACCACGCAATCCACTCCGGTCCCCAACTCTGCCACCTCCTCTGTTACTCCCACCTCTCACGGAGTGGTCACCCCAACACCAATACCACCAGAGACTCACTCCCCTTACACCTCTACTGCCAGGCCAACATCCACACACGTCCCTGCCACAGGCACAGCGCTCTCACCCTCCACACCGCCGTGGAGGACCACAAGAGGGACCACCCAAGCCCCTCACTCTGTGAGCACCGCCAAAACCTCCACCTCCCTGGTGTCACACCCCTCCACACCGGCCCACTCTGGCACCACATCTGCTCCACGCACCACTTTCTCCCCCAAGACCACCAGTAGAGGCACCGGGACACCGGGAGGACACACAGCCACGGCCTCCGCCACACCCGATGGGACACACACTCCCTTCACTTCTCAGTCCGCCCCCACAGGTTACGTGTCCACCACCAACCACATTACAGGTCCGCCCACAGGAACATCATTCCGCACCACCACCACCTTCCCAACCGCATCTCCATCCAAGACCACGCAATCCACTCCGGTCCCCAACTCTGCCACCTCCTCTGTCACTCCCACCTCTCACGGAGTGGTCACCCCAACACCTACACCACCAGAGACCCACTCCCCTTACATCTCTACTGCCAGGCCAACAGGCTCCTCTCCATCATCCACACACGTCCCTGCCACAGGCACAGCGCTCTCACCCTCCACACCGCCGTGGAGGACCACAAGAGGGACCACCCAAGCCCCTCACTCTGTCAGCACCGCCAAAACCTCCACCTCCCTGGTGTCACATCCCTCCACACCGGCCCACTCTGGGACCACTTCCTCTCCACGCACCACCATCAACCCCAAGACCACCAGTAGAGGCACCGGGACAGCGGAAACACACACGGCCACGGCTTCCGCCACACCCGATGGGCCACACACTCCCTTCACCTCTCAATCTGCCCCGACAGGTTCCGTGTCCACCACCTCCCACATTACAGGTCCGCCCACAGGAACATCATTCCGCACCACCACCACCTTCCCAACCGCATCTCCATCCAAGACCACGCAATCCACTCCGGTCCCCAACTCTGCCACATCCTTTGTCACTCCCACCTCTCACAGAGTGGTCACCCCAACACATCCAGAGACCCAATCCCCTTACACCTCTACTGCCAGGCCAACAGGCTCTTCTGCATCATCTACACACATCCCTGCCACAGGCACAGCGCTCTCACCCTCGACCACAAGAGGGACCACCCAAGCCCCTCACTCTGTGAGCACCGCCAAAACCTCCACCTCCCTGGTGTCACATCCTTCCGCACCGGCCCACTCTGGCACCACACTTGCACCACGCAC
>PVJN01023466.1:0-32268 GCA_004026805.1 Lasiurus borealis | reverse complement strand
GCTCTCCAGAAAGTGCGTGCCTCCTCTAGGACACAGAAAGTGGCCACGACTTCCTCAAGGGCACACGGGCAGCCAGGAGCTGCCCTTGGGCACGCATCCCCAGGGCTCTTTGACCAGGTGGTAATACCCGATAGAGGGAGAGGCGTTCAGGTCTCTGATGCAGACTTTGAAGGCGAGTTGTTAGAGGTGGTGGTGGTAGAATGTGTTTTCTCATGTGTAAGGCTGAGCTCTCAAAAAGAGGTTCTTGGTGGATCTTGGTTGGTTTCGTGTGGGATGGAATGAATGACCCGTGTGGCCATGTCCTCCCTTCTGGTAAAAAAGAAAAAAAAAGTCTCCTCCCTGGGTGTAAACTTCGCTGAGACTCCCTAAGACTCTGTTTGCCAAGTGTGGCCTTGGTGCTTTGGAGGCCACTCCAGGCCAACGTCAGTGTCACCCTCCTCTGCACCGAGATCTTTGCTCTCTGAAGTCCTACCTTACCTGACATCTGACCCAGGATGTCAGAGTCCCTTGCCTGGGACAGGTACCCCCTCACCCCCACAGTGTCACCATGCTGCTGTGGGGGGAGGGGCAGCTATACTGCAGAGAGCCTGAAATCCATTTGCAGACCTGGTTCTACCTTTGATGTGGCAATCCTGGAACAATGTTTACTACAGGCTGGATAAATACTCTGTCTCACGTATATGTACCTTATTGCTGGTCTGCACTTGCAAACCAAATTTACCAAAGCCTTAGCTCTCTGGTAAATGCCATCTTTCCTAAGAAACTTTTCTTTTTTTACCACTTTATTGAGATAGTATTGACATGCCATAAAAGCCATCCATTTAGAGTATACAATTTAGTGAGCCAGTTCCATAATCAATGGACCTCTCTTGCTCTTTCTCTCCAGATAGATAGATAGATAGATAGATAGATAGATAGCCAGCCAGCCTATTGGTTCTGTTACTCTGTAAAATGCTGAATAATATAAGGGGAATATAACATCCATATCGCCAGTGATGTCAACCTTGACCACTTGGATGAGGAGGAGTTTACCTGGCAAACTTTAGACTATAGGACCTTTCTCAAAGCTGAGTGTCTGCCAGATTCCCCCACTATGTGAACCTACTATTCCCCTTTCTATGCTCTGTCCTCTGGAAGCAAGTCACTAAGTTTGGCCCACACATGGAGTAGCGGCAGGAGTAGGTTAAGGTCTCCTTCCTGGAGGTGAAAGTTTCACCACTCTATGTTGTTTAGACCTCCCTTCTATAAGGAAGACTTGGTTCTTCTCCTCTATTTATTCAGTTATTCAACCATTTGTTTACATCAAAATGGATTCATGAGTAAATGCCTCTTGCTGCCCCTCCAGAAAGTCTGGATAAGACCTTCTTGTTGCTGTCCTCCCAGGCCCAGTTTGCCTCCCCCTCCACTCTGCTAAGCCAGAGTGTCTTACATATGCCTCTCCTCCATCCAAGTTCTACCTATTTCCAATGACCAGCTCCAGACATCTTCAGTGAAGTATCCCCCAGTTCCAAATTCCTATCTCTCTCTCTTATCTACATTAATAAAAGAGAAACATGCAAATTGACCATCACTCCACTATGCCCACCAACCAATCAGGAGTGAGTATGCAAATTGACCCAACAAAGATGGTGGTTAATTTGCATATGCAGGCAAGGCACAAAGACTGAAGACAGGGTAGAAGGAAGCCAAGCGTTGCAGAAGGGAGCAAGGCAGCAGAGATGGAAGGGAGTGAGGCAGCAGAAAAGGTCTTCTCTGCTTCGCTCCAGCTGCAGAAAGCCCTCTAGTAACTTCTGTAATTCCACTTGAGTACATTATCCAAACTGGAACTTGTGTGCTTCTTACAATTCTATCAGCTCTTTTCTTTCTTTTTGTCCTCTCCAAATAACAAGCACCCAACAATTCAATTCATTAAACTGAACAGAATCGGAGGATCAAATTCAAACAGAACAAATCCAGATAGAATTGGATAAATTCTTTAATCCACACTATTTCCCAAGGAACAAAGAGCAATTTTATTTTATGACAAATATATCGTTCTCTTGTAGTTGAGCACACCAACCTGAAGGCCTGTTTCTTCTCAGGCCAAATACCATGTCTGCTTTTATTCATTACCAAAAACATTCAGTCCCTTTCTTTCTTTTACAGACTTCATTAGTCACTTTGATCGACATTTGCAATCAAGGATACAGTTGACTAATTGCAAAACGTGCTAATATTTACAAAGCGTGCAGGGGTTCTTTGTCCTGGTAGGATATGTGTAGGAAGCAAAATTGTTTCTCTGGTTCTTTATATGAAAAAAACAGCCCTTGGAGTATATTAATACAGGACTGTACCTGCCGGTTTGTAGAGGAAAGCAATGGGAAGTGAGTGTGAGGGGTGTGTGGCACACCTTCTGATTGTACACAGCATGTTGTTACAATGATCCCTGGTCCTCAGGTCACCCTGTCACTCCTGCCCCATAAATGTTTAATCTAATGGAATTGCCTATCAATGCTGAGGGCAGGCCTGCCCCTCACACAGCCTAGAGGGAGGGATTTCCAGTGACCAGACCAAGCCTGTTTGGTGTGTTTGGTGGAGGGGTTGCTGGGAAAGGGGTTGTTCTTCTCATTGCTTGGTGAACTTCAGACCGAAGGACCTAACTTGAAGCTGAGTCTCTGTATTCACTGAAGTGACCATTTGCTGAATCCATGAGCTTGCTGCTATTCTCCCAGCTACATGACTGGCTCTTAAAGCGATCGGACGTTCATGACCAGTGTGTCTCACCTGCTGCTTTCACCTTTCTTGTGGGACTTCATCATTAGCTAGGAACCTGCCCACTCTAGAACTGCCTGCCTGGCTCCTTGGGCTCGCGGGCAACGCTGGGGAGTCATTTCAAGCTCGGTTGCAGGGGTTATAAGGTCATGAGAACCTCCTGAGAAGTTCCTATGATGTTGCCATGTATTGACAATGTTCCCATCCTCAGCCCTGTGAGTATAATTATTAAGAATGTCCCCCTATGTCTGCCCCAAAGAAGGGCTCCTTTTCCCAGGCTTGGGAGCTGGGCAGTGGGCAATCTTAGTGCCAGCGTTTCAATTCATGGGTTCATAACACTGACTACATTGTTCACAGTTGGACCAGACACGAGCATTGAATTATTGTACAAGGGTTGCCAAGAGTTATACTGGCAGAGAAAATCTGTTCCGAATACCTTGATGCCAAGTGGCCGAGGTACCTCACTGGGACTATCTATACCTTTCAAGTTCTGGATTAACAGATGGATACTGTATGGGAAACGTACTGAGCAAATTCAGGTTTCTTTCAGCAAGCTGTGGCAAAAGGAAAGAACAAAACATGGACATGCAAGAGGCAGGACACTCAAATCTGGCCCAGGAAATGTGTTTCTACATCCCTTCCAGTGAAGATCTACACATCGGGTTCCCTGAAAGTCCATCAGAGACCCTTAGAGTCCTTCCACGGACCAATAGTCTCAGCCTTGCATCTTGAGGTTTGTGATCATTAATTTTTGGACCTACCTTGGCTGGGCCCCAATGCTCAGGTATTTGGTTAAGCACTATTCTAGATATTTCTGTGAAGGTGTTTTTAATTAGTTTAACATTTAAATTGGTAAACTATAAGTAAAGTAGATGACCATCCATAATGTGGATGGGCCTTACCCAGGCAGTTGAAGGCCCTACTAGAACAAGGACTGACCTTCTATAAACAAGAGGAAATTCTGCCTGAAAACCACCTTTGGATTTGGACTGCAACTCTTCCCTGGATCTACTAGTAGTTTGCTGACCTGCTCTGCATATCTTGAAATCAAACAGCCTCCACAATTACATGAGCTAATTCCTTAAAAATAAATCTCTCTCTCAATATATAGATGAGTGAATGAATAGGTGGATGAATGGATGGGTGGGTAGATAGATAGACAGACAGAGGTAGAGTTATAAAACATCCTACTGGTTCTCTTTCTCTGGAGAACCCTGGCTAATTCACAGTGAGCTCCTGCTTTCATGGAGGGCTACCAGAGTTTCGTTGTTACATTCTCCTAAAACGTGAACTGAGTTCCTCAGCCCTAAAGCTTCTGATTTACCAGTTTCCTTCAATAGCACTGCTCTCATCCCATTCAAAGTCTTACTAACCCTACGTCCTAGTATCCCATGTACGTTTTAGGCTTGTCTTCAGGCCTATATGGGCTACATAAAGTAAGATTGCCTTCATTCTTGGATCTCAGATCAAGTCTAGGCTCGTTGTGGACAAGACAAGAGGGGACACATATTCTACGAATCTCCGCTTAGATCTTCAAGCTCTTGGACTCCCAGACATTCCAGTTCCCATTTCACCCAAGGAGTTAGATGGTATCATACTGATTCACGATTAGGAGGATAAGGCTGGTTCATTCAAGTCTATGGTGTCATTCTCTGGAGCAACATAAGCATGAGAACATAAACTTCGGTTTCTAGTCATAGGCATCAAATTATGCCACCCAGCTTCTCTAAGTCTGATTTCAGAATACATTCATCTTACTATCACATTCTCTCCTAGTTACCCAATTTCTTTACCTCTAACACAGGCACAATCACATTAGCTCTGTCTGCTCAGTAGAGTCTCAAATGCTGGTCTTTAGTCCCCTAAAAGAAATAATAATTCATTTTTATTGGGTACTTACTACCTGGCAGAGATTGTGCCCCAAACTTCGCATGCATCACCTCATTTAGTTCTCACAAGATTACTAGTCCCATAAGTCACTCAGTTCTCAAACAACAGGGCCGGCTTGGCCCTGGGGACTTCCTGGGATGTGAAACTTGATTGGGTGGCGCGATAGGAAGGAGGGAGCACAACTTGGGTCCCATGGCTGAACCCAGGAAGCCCATAAAGTATTGACTGGAGGACATCATGGTCCAAGGCCCCACCGCTCCAAGTCATCCAGGAGGCACAAGAGAAGGCAGCAGGTAGGGCAGGCAGCAGGCTAAATAGTCAAGGAGAACCCTTGGCAAAACGTGGAGGCTCAATTCAAGTGCCTCCCCCTCCCTCATGACTGCACCATTTCCCCTGCTGGTACTCCTCCATCCTCCCAGGCTCCCAGCCCTCATTCTTTCGGTGTCCTCTATGTTCAAACCAGCTTTCAGGAGACTCTCCTCAATGAACATAACGTGTTCCTATATTTTAAAACTAGAGGCCCGATGCACGAAATTCGTGCAAGGGTAGACCTTCAGAAGCCCTGCTGCCTGGGCCCTCGCAGTCCCAGCTGCCTCTCGGCCTGCTGCCTCATGGCCCCATGGCTCCGCCCACCACCCACTGGTCATTCCAGAAGGTTGTTCCACTGTCCAAGCTAATTAGCATATTAGCTCTTTATTATATAGGATAAAATATGTTCAGCGTAAGAGCCTACTCTGGATGAGTCAAGACAATTCTCGTCCCAGCCCGTGCCTCAGGGCCGCCCTCAGGGGTGATGACATGATGGGAGGGTGCTCTTCCTCTATGCTAATGGGCCCAACCAGCTCTGCTTTTTTAGTCATTAACCTGTTTTTCTAGACCTGGTGCCACTGCCCCACTGTTGGGCTGTCCGCCATCTCTTCTTACCATGCGCCCTGCCTACTCAGCGCTCACCCACCATCTGGTTGCTGCAGGCTAGCGAGCCTGCTACCTAACTTCCAGAACCATGGAGGCAGGTCCTGAGGGAGGCCGGGCTGGGGTGAGAGGGGCCCCCCTGTGACTATATGCCCTGCTCACTTGGCCTCTGGAAGGCTCATTTGTAACCTAAATTCAGGCCTTCCATTCCTCCCCTTACAAAGGTGATGACAATTACTAGTTCATGGGTGAGAATTAAGGGAAATCATATATGTAAAGATATGCTTATTACACATAAATATGTATTTATATATCTCCGTAATATAGGTATAGACCTTATACACAAAAACATTCAGTAAACGATAGCTTTACTATGCTTACTCTGACTGCCCTAGAGTTCATTTTTCTTTCCCTTTGTCTCTTCTGAAGCGTTGAGGATGTCAAATAAGTTAACACAATGTATGATCTGACCTTTGTATTATTCTGGTCACACTTTTAGCACCACCATGAAAAAAACATATTTTTCACATCTAGTGTCTCTTTTGACCCTGACAACCCTTATGAGGGGCTCAGTCAGAGTGCCCTTGTTTTCAGGGGTGGAGAGGGGGCCAGACTAGCATCCCCCAGCTCCCTTCCTTCTCCTGGGTAAGGTGCTATTCAGGTACCACGTGAATCCACACGATGAGAAGGAGAGCCAGACTCCAGAGTCCCGTGGACGTTTGATAAGTTTCGGTTGAGGATGGCGAGGAGACTGGAACCATAAGCGGCCTGTCTGGCTCTTCAGATGATAAAGAAGGTGGTGCATTGAAGAAGTTAGGCGAAAGTCAGATCCTTTCGAATGCTCACTTAGGGAATTTGCCTTTAAAAACCTTCGAGCGACTCCGCTGTCACGAGTGACATGAATAATCACCCCTTTAGTCATCCATGTTGCAAACCCAGATCGCCCCATGCCCACGTGACCCAAGTGCAGGGGGAGAGAAAAGTCGGTTGTTGGAGCGGAAGGGGGTGCAGTTATTCTCAGCAGCAGCTGAGCTGGACGGATGCTCACGCTGGTTTTCCAGGCTGTCTGCGTCTGTCTGTCTGCAGTTCTGATGCCTCACAAATCGCAGGCTGAGCCTCCCTCTCGAGAGGGATCAGTCTTTCTAATCCAGCCCTCCGTAGGCGTGGCTGCGGGAGGCACTTCCCATCCGAGCTCTTATTCCGGGAGCAGGGAGTGGAACCCCCCCAACAACGGGCTTTGAGTTGCCAGCTCCTCAGAGGGCCACCTGCCCCAGCTGATGGAAGTGTTTGAATATTTCTCGTCTCATCCAGCTCCTATTCTTTTATTTATTGATTTTTTTTTTTTTTTTTTACAGAGAGGAAGGGAGAGGGATAGAAAGTCAGAAACATCGATGAGAGAGAGACATTGATCAGCTGCCTCCTGCACACCCGCTACTGGAGTTGTGCCCACAAGCAATGTACATGCCCCCGACCGGAATCGAACCTGGGACCTTTCGGTCCGCAGGCCGACGCTCTATCCACTGAGCCAAACCAGTCTCGGCCCATTCTTTTATTTAAACTGTGACATGGTCAGAAGATTTTCCAATGCCCTGGCCTCCTCTCCCTCCTCTCCACTCCGAGTCCAGCCTAAGTGAAGGTTCTCAGTGGGTTTGGCAGAAGAGATTTCCTAGTGAGAGCCCGTCTGAATGGGAGGCTCTGACATTCAGTCTGACCTCATGGCAGGAAGAGGTCCTGAGTGAGCCCTGTGGCCACCACAGAGCACAATACGTTTGTCCCCCACTCCGGCCACAGCATCAGTAGCAGCTCCTCAGCAGAGCGACTTGGGCAAGAATTGGACAAAAATGGGAACACCAGCAAGGAAAAGGCATGAACAGAGCCAGCAGAGGATGGAGGCTGTCCAGAAAAAGTTCTGTGAGTCCCGTCCTGCCCCATGTCTCCCCAACCACACTCTTCCTCCCTCCCGCCCACTACCACACGCACCCAGCTCAGAGGATGCCCAGGAGAGAGGGCAGAGAGCAGCTGGCTGTGTGGAGCGTATTCTGACTTCCCAAGAAAAGAGGAAGCGCTCCTGAGATCACCAACATGGGAGAGGAAGGAGAGGCCTTGTGAGGGGACAGGGAGCTGGAGAGAGGAGGGTCATCAGAAAGGCTCAGAGAGAAAGGCCAGCGAAGGTGCCAGGTGACAAGGAACTTGGCGCTCGTGTGAAACACACCTGTCTCCCAGAGCAAAGACCAGCTTACGTTAGAGCCACAAAGGCTCAGGGGCAGCGGTTTGGACTTCCTTTGGGTGACTCGCTCTTGAGACACTGGTAAAGGCTGGGGACCTCTCCTAAGACAAATGCCCATGGGCTTCTTCATGTGTACATCACACACACACACACACACACACACACACACACACACACACACAACTTCAGGATATTCATAGGCCTCTCAAAACTTATCGTTGGCCCCCCAAGATCTACAGATCTCTAGCTAAGAACTCTGCTTCTAGTCCGGTGTTCTCAGCCCAGGGCAATTTCGCCCCTGCATCTAGTGGTAGCAGCCTGGGGTCTCCTGTAAGGTACAGGTAATGTACACGACTACCACCCCCGGCAAAGTGTTATCTGGCCCAAATGTTCAACAGTGTCAACGATGATGACCCCGGGACTAGAGGTGCAACACATTATCTATCACCAAAAGGGGAAAGAATTTGCCTAAGATCACACACACTACTAGCAAGGCGAGGGCTGCTAACGCCGGATCATAATAATAGCCCAGTTAGTGTGTGTGTGTGTGTGTGTGTGTGTGTGTGTGTGTGTGTGTGTTTTAATATGTTTTTATTGATTTCAGAGAGCAAGGAAAGGGAGAGAGAGATAGAAACATCAATGCCAACAGATAATCCTTGATCAGCTGCCTCCTCCACATCCCACACTGGGGATGCAGTCGAAAGCCTGGCATGTGCCCTGATGGGAATTGAACAGTGACCTCCTGGTTCCTAGCTCTACAGGTAACTCAGGACTTTACACGAATGAATTCACTTACTTCTCACAACTATCCTCTGAGATGGGTGTCGCTATGCCCATTTCACAGATAAGGGAATTGAGGCAAAGAGAGGCTACGTGTCCTACTCAGGGTCACGTGCCTGGTAAGTGGTGAAGCTAAGGTAGGAACGCAGGTATTCCAAGTAAATGATGCAGAGAGTCCTGAGGAAGCTGGACCCGAACTCCCAAACCTCAAGTGTGAGCTACACAGCGTGGTTTTCTTCCCACGAGTCGACCATGGGAGAGGAAAACCGCCCAGGCGCTTTGCAATGGCAGGACCTGACCAGCCCACCTCCTCCCGTGACCAGGAGCAACATGAACGGAGCTAAATCATCTTCACAGTTTGCGCCCTTGGTGTCATGTGATGAGGTGAGATTTTATTCTCTCCACGGATGTCTAATGCATGTAGCCTATTCACCGATTTGAAAGAGATTGAGCATGTTCCGTGTACCAGGCACTTGTCTGAATGTTGGGGACTCATTCTGGAGAGAGACAAACCATAAACAAAGAAATATGCAACATTTCGTGTAAGATACGCTCTAAAAAGAAAAGTAAAGCAGGAGAGAGGGGTGTATTTTACAAGGGATGGTCATAAGGAAACATAAAGGTTAGCTCTGCAGTTACTGAAGACAGAGCACCGGGTCAGAGAGCCTGGTGTGGGGGACCCTCCCCAGACAGACCCCAGTGAGGCCTCCTGGTTTTGCACCTGCAAAGAGACAAGCAATAACATGGGTCTCTACCTTGAACCTGCATAGTTCCGAGGGACCAGCTGCATCCATCAGAAGCGCTGGTGTGTAGTTCTGAGGCCACCACTGGAAGGGAATCCGACCTTCATGTGCTCAGGACGTTCCACTGCAAACCCAGGGAGCGGTCCCTGCAGCGAGGAACTGAGGCCTCCTGCCACCGACCCCCCAGCCACGTGAGCGAGAGTCCCCTTGGAAGAAGCCTCAGGTGACTCGGCCCCGCCAGCATCTGACTGTAACGTGATCAAGTGCCCTGAGCCAGAACCATCCAGCCACAGGCTCCTGGTTTCCCCTCCCACCGACACCACAGCGACAAGAAGCGGTGATCATTATGGCTTTCAGCCACGAGGTTTTCGTGTCATCAGGGTTAAGCAGCCTTAGATGGCTGAACTCACCAGCAAGCACCAAGACCCCAGCAGAAATGGCATCAGTGGACACTGGCAAGGAGAATGCCGTCTGATTGTGAAGGCAGACCTCAGGGTGATGGGACTACAGGCCAAAAAACACCAATGACTGCCAGCAAATCACCAGGACCTAGGAGACAGGACTGGAACAGATTCCACTGCACAGCCCTCAGGAGGAACCAGCGGAGAGACGGTTTGATTCCTGTCTTATGCAGCATTACGTGAAGATCGGACACTTCAGCCCAGGCTGGGTGGCTCAGCTGGTTCGAATGTTGTCCTGTACACCAAAAAGGTTTCGGGGTTTAATTCCCCGGGGATGCATGTACGGAGAGGAACCAATCTATGTTTCTCTTTCACATCGACGTTTCTCTCTAAAACAGTGGTTGTCAACCTTCCTAATGCCGCGACCCTTTAATACAGTTCCTCATGTTGTGGTGACCCCCAACCATAAAATTATTGCTACTTCATAACTGTAATTTTGCTACTATTATGAATCATAATGTAAGTATCTGTTTTCCGATGGTCTTAGGCGACCCCTGTGAAAGTGTCGTTCGACCCCCAAAGGGGTCGCGACCCAAAGGTTGAGAACCGCTGCTCTAAAATCAATTTTAAAAAAATCCTCAGGTGAAGATTTCAAAAGGATAAGAAGAAAATTGGACACTTGTTAGACAACTGTAATCAAGTCTTGATGACATCTGTCCCCGAGACAAGAATCTCTGCTCCAGACTCCGCTGAAAAGCCAATGTGCATGGACTCGTGGAACAATAGAGAACAGCTTCAAGCAGGAAACACAGCCAGTGGAGCAGGGGCGGACGGTTAGGTGATGGGTCTCTGGCATCACTCAGAGCCACTTCGGGCTCCAGGGGCTGAGCTCCCGCACT
The DNA here is from genome assembly GCA_004026805.1 of Lasiurus borealis. Taxonomy (NCBI): domain Eukaryota; kingdom Metazoa; phylum Chordata; class Mammalia; order Chiroptera; family Vespertilionidae; genus Lasiurus; species Lasiurus borealis. The sequence continues at coordinate 21,665 of PVJN01023466.1, read as the reverse complement.
AGAAAATCCAGCTGGAACCAGCGTGTCTCCAGAATCGGCAGCCCAGCCAGCGCCTGTGGTCCCCGCCATGAACACTGTTGTCAGCACCTCTGAGCAGCCACCGCTGCCGCTCGGCCCTGTGGGAACAGAAATGTACATGCACAGCCCGGGAGAGGCCAGCCTCCTCCTCAGCAGGAGGCCAAGGTCACGGGCACGTCTCCCTGCCCTCTCCTCCATCCCCCACAGAGAAACGCCCAGTGAACAGAAGCCTGCCTTTGTCTCTTGTGAGCATCTACTTTATTCAAGCCCTTCCTAATGCCGAGATCCTTTAACACAGCTCCTCATGTGGAGGTGTCCCCCAACCATAAAATTATTGCTACTTCATAACTGTAATTTTGCTACTATTATGAATCATAATGTAAGTATCTGTTTTCCGATGGTCTTAGGCGACCCCTGTGAAAGTGTCGTTCGACCCCCAAAGGAAGTCTGGCCATGCTTTCTCTCAATCTACGGACACGACCCTTAAAGCCGGTGAAAGGGACACTAACGGGACCTGTCGGAATTCCAAGAGGCTCCAGGCCCGGCCTGTTGGAGGCAGGGAATTCAGCCCCTCCGTGCTTTCTCCGGGCTGAGGCACATTTTCAGACAGTGTTCCTATTTTATCTAGCGCTTCTTTCAATAACGTGGGTCTCTACCTTGAACCTGGGGAGGTGGGGGAAGATCAGTGGAGTCAAGGTCAGGACAGCACGGGCTGAAAGGGAACGGATGTGGAGGAGCAAGGCCAGGTGAAGGTAGGGAGTAGCCAGGGCCCCGGGGAGGATCCTGGATTTGCTCTGAGTGACATCATGGTGAACTACAGAGGGTGTGAGCAGAGGAACTGTTATGCCCAGAGTTCGGGGTCCCCAATAATCCACCACTAAGGAGCCTTCTCCGATGCAAAAGCAAAGAGTCTTTATTCAAACCCGGGTTTGGCTCTCGGCCTCTTTCTGGCGCAGCAGTGAGGGGAGAGAGCGAGCCAGGCGGGAACAATGAGTTCTATGGGGTAAGGATATTGGGAGGGCTTAGGGAGGTGACGAGGGTGACAGAGATTGGTCACTTGAATTAGGGTCTTTCTGTGGCTCAGCTGTGTTCCTGGAGCTTCATCGGTCCATTTGGGTGGTGGTCGGGACGCTAGGACATTGCTGACACATCTGTGGCCCCTCCCAGAAAAGGGAGGGGGTTTAAGCAGGGGGCCCAGCCCTATAGGACAAGATGGAGGGGAGTTCCTTTCCTTTCAGAACACGGTCTCACTCAGGTCGCACGGGGCGGCTCTGGGAACAGACAGCGGCAGGGCGGCGGCGGGAGAAGGGAGAAGCATTCGGAGCCAACCAAAGGCTGTCACTCTGCTTCTGACCGACCGGCTGTCCGTCAGAGGTTCCCACAGCCCCTCCCGGGTTCAGTGAATTTGCTGGAGCAGCTCACAGGACTCTGGAAACCCACGTCCTTACGAGGTTGCCCGCTGGTGACCAAGGCTATTCCAGGAGCCCAATCAGCATCCGGATGAACAGACACATGGAGTGGGGTCTCAACCAAAGCACCGCTCTCCTCCTGGACTCTGGGCCTGTGGGGAAGGCATGGGGAAGCCTTCTGCTTCCCCTTGTGTACCCCCTTTTGGGATTTTTATGAAGTCTTCATTACGGAGACATAATTGACTAGATTATTGGCCAACCCTCTAGTTGGTTTCCCTTGGCAACCAGACACCTCACTTTCACCCCCCTCAACAACCCTCACACCCCCATATACCCACATCCCTCTCACCCGCCATTCCCACCCTCCCACAGCCAGCCCTTCCCATCTTCAGGGGGTTTCCAGAGGCCCCCTCATCCACGGGGATCCAGTGTGGTGGGAAGGGGCTGGTTATGAATAACAAGACGCCCATTCACCTTTATGGCTCTAAAAAGTGATTTCACGAGTGAGGACCAGACAGAAGATGCTGCCGTTTCTCTGATCGCTCAGGAGATTCCGGTGGTTTCGGGAGCGGTGAGACAGGAACCTTGGACAAAGTCAAAATGTGCATTTACTACCCATCGCAGCATCTCGCCCTCCTGCTGTACCAACACCTAGACATGCTAGGTGAAAGGTCACGAATATCCTTGCAAATACAGCAGTACCTCAAGATACGAGTTTAATTCGTTCAGTAACCTTGAGGCGTGGGAAACCATGAGACGCTCGAGTCGAGGTAAACTGGTGGGTCGTGTGCAGCCGGCCCATCCGCGAGATGACTTCTATCTCAACTGTTGCTCGTATTTCAAAGCAAAAATCGCTCGCTCGACGGCTCGTATCTCAAAAATCTCGTATGTTAGGGCACTCGTATCTCGAGGTACCACTGTACATTAACTGAGATTTTACTGAGGAAATTTCGCCCAGCCAAAAAGGAAAAGAAGGGAACTGTAGCCACGGAAGGAAGCAGGAGCTGACGCTGGGGCTCCTGGGACGGAGCGGGGGTCAGCAGGGAGGGTGGCTGATCTTGATGCCCAGAGAGTTTCGGGCTTAATGGCCACCGGTAGGGACAGGCGCTGGGTCTGAGGCACACACTGGAACTGTACCTCCCTTCTCAGGCGTATGCCCTCTTGTATAGAGCGTCAGGATGGGGGAGAGTGACCCCTGCCCCCTTCATGCGCCGTAAGGAACATTTGCACACTTTGAGATGGTACTGGCGGGACGAGATAACAACGAGGGGTCCTGTGGTCTCATACGTCGGTGTGGTGTGTGCCTTCCAGGGTCTGAAAAAAGATGACTCTGACATGTCAAAGGTATGCTATCTTAGATGCAAAAATAAACACTGACCTTTGCCAAGGAAGCTGCAGGCCTGGAATGTGGCTACTACCCGCCGTGACTCGCTTTTATGGCTCTAAGAGGTTGCTATAGACGTGCCTGAAAAATCCCGTGGGTCCATTAGGGATTTTTATGTCCAGATCAACCTATGTGATCCCTCTCGCTCTCCGGGTTTGCCTCCCCTGAGCTTGCCAGGGGTGTGAGTATGTGGCCCCTTTCCTTCAGCCACAGAGAGGTGAGCTGGAATAACAAGTGGGAATGTGGGAGCCACACTCTTTCCGCCTTCTTAAAAATCACCAGCTGCGAAGTGCAGAAGAGGGTCCCTCGGCTTAAAGTAACGCAGATGCAAAAAAACTAAGGAAGGAAGGGAGAGGTGTGGCGGGCAGGCAGACGGAGGTGGCACTTGACAGCTATGCTTTCCTAATTGAGGTATACGTCACGTGGCACAAAATGCATCCTTCTGGAGTATACAAGCCAGAGGTGTTTACTATATTCACAGGGTTGTGCAACCATGGCCTCTGCCTCTCTCTCTCTCTCTCTCTCTCTCTCTCTCTCTCTCTCTCTCTCTCTCTCTCTCTCGTTCCAGAACATCTTGGTCAGCCCAGAAAGAAACTTTGTGTTCATTGGCGGCCACTCCCCTTGCCCTCCTCCCCTGGCCCCCCTGACCACTGATCGGCTTTCTCTCTGAACCGGCCCGTTCTGAGCATCACACGTAAATGGAATCGCACCACGTGCGGCCTTTGGTGTCTGGCTGCTGACACTTAGCATGTTTTCAAAGTCCGCCCGGGCTGAAGCATGTGGCGGAGCTTCATTCCTTTGCTCAATGGCCGAACAGCAGCCTATTTTTATCTGTTTCACATTTTGTAACTTTATCCGCTCATCAGCTGATGAGCGCTGGGTTTACTGCCACTCTTTGGCTCTTAGGCAGAATGCTGCTCTGAACATTCATGCACACGTGTTTGTGTGGAAATAATTCTTCTGGTCAGTGGGGTGGCTTTTCACTGTCTTCATAGTGTGTTTTTTTTTCTTTTAAATATATTGTATTGATTTTTTTTTTTACAGAGAGGAAGGGAGAGGGATAGAGAGTCAGAAACGTCGATGAGAGAGAGACATTGATCAGCTGCCTCCTACACGCCCCACACTGGAGATGTGTCCACAACCAAGGTACATGCCCTTGACCGGAAATGAATCTGGGACCTTTCAGTCCGCAGGCTGACGCTCTATCCACTGAGCCAAACCCGTTTCGGCTGTAGTGTTTTTTTGAAGCACAAAAGGATTTAATTTTAATAATGTCCAAAATATCTATCTTTTTTTTTTTTTTATCACTTGTGCTTTTAGCGTTATATCCAGGAAACAATGGCCTACTCCATATCCCTGGAGTCTGGATCCTTAATGATTTATGATCCCAGATGGTGAGTCCCTAGAGGACACCGGCTGCCTATACTGTCTTCTGCGTGCCCACAATGCGAACTGTGAACGGCAGACAACAGGTCCATGAAAAATGCTCAGGGTCACTGATCACCAGGGAAATGCAATGGAAACCACAGTGAGACCCTACCTCACATCTGTTACCATGGCTATTATCAAAAAGACGAGCGATAACAAGGATATGCAGAAAAAGGAACACTGCGGGTGAGAATGTAAATTGATTGGTGTGGCCACTACTGGAAACAAATTTAAAAAATTTAAAGATAGAACTACCCTATGATGTAGCAATCCTACTTCTGGGTATGTATCCAGAGAAAATGAAAACACTAGCTTCAAAGGATACAGAAACTCCACGTTCATTGCAGCATTATTTACAATAGGCAAGACATGAAAATAACTTGGGCCCTCAAAGGTGAAAGGATAAATATGTATATACTAGAGGCTTGGTGCACCAATTTGTGCACGGGTGGGGTCCAGCCTGCCCGCCCCGATTGGGGGCAATTGGGCCAGGCCGGTCAGAGAAAGGGGCTACAGCCAGCCATTGGGAGGGGCTATGGGCAGTTGGCCAGCCAACCCTGCCCCCTAGTCAAACTCCCAGTTGAGGGGACAATTTGCGTATTAGCCTTTTATTATATAGGATATTTATATCTATATTTAAGTATTGCATTTTATATAATGCAATATTACTCAGCAATAAAAATATTTAGACTTTGAGGGTGTTATGCATAGTGAAATAAGTTAAACAGAGAAAGACAAATACCATAGAATCTCATTGGTATGTAGAATCTAAGAAAAAAACAAAACAAAACACACCAAGCTCAGATACAGAGAAGAGATTGGTGGTTGCCAGAGGCAGGAGTGTGGGTGGGTGGGTGAGAGCAAAATGGGTGAAGGGAGGCAAAAGGTATAAATGAAATAAGTCATGGGTATGAAATCTACCATGTGATGGCTCTAGTTAACAACAGCAGCATATTTGGAAGTTGCTAAGAGAGTTCATCTTAAAAGTTCTCGTCAGCCCTGGCCGGTTTGGCTCAGTGGATAGAGCGTCGGCCTGAGGACTGAAGGGTCCCAGGTTCGATTCTGGTCAAGGGCATGTACCTTGGTTGTGGGCACACCCCCAATAGGGGGTGTGCAAGAGGCAGCTGATCAATGTTTCTCTCCTATCGATGTTTCTAACTCTCTATCCTGCTTCCTTCCTCTCTGAAAAAAATCAATTAAAAAAAATCGTATAAAAAAAAAAGTTCTCGTCACAATGCAAAAAAATTCTGTAACGATGTGTGGAGACAGATGTTAACTAGACTTATTGTGGTGAAGATTTATACACACACACACACACACACACACACTAGTATATTCAAATATCAAATCATGTCATAAATCTGAAACTAATTTGATGTATAACAATTATGCCTCCATCTAAAAAAGAACAGCCGAGACCAGTTTGGCTCAGTGGATGGAGCGTCGACCTGCAGACTGAAAGGTCCCAGGTTCGATTCCGGTTGGGGCCATGTACCTTGCTTGTGGGCACATCTCCACTGTGGGGCGTGCAGGAGGCGGCTGATCGATGTCTCTCTCTCATTGATGTTTCTGACTTTCTATCTCTCTCCTTTCCTCTCTGTAAAAAATCAATAAAATATATTTTTAAATAAATAAATAAAATAAAATAAAGAAGAATAGTGGAGGTTGTCAGGGACTAGAGCATGCCAAAGCTGGAGGTGGACGGAGAAGTCCCCCAGTCTGGCTATGTCCCATTATACATAACAAGCGAGCTCTGGAGACAGAGAGGCGACATGGGCACCAGTATCCCCAGTCCTTGACTCACGATCCGTCCAATGCAAGAACATCTACACCCCGGGCATGCCCGAGACCAGCGGGGCCTGCTCTGGGTCTTTGGAGATCACAGGGTACCTCTCACCCATTTGCAATCCAGGGCACCTGGTCCCTGGCACAGCCCGTCTCACCGATGAGCTGTACTTTGCAGGGAAGGGTACCAAGAGCACAGGGCTTGCTGGAGAGCCAGTCTCCTCGTGCTCCTTTCACCACACCATCTGCTAGACCCTATTGCCATGTCCCCATCCTGAAGTTGATCTTTAGTCAAAGTCCGGCCGCTAGTTTGCACTTTGAAACTCTGACGCGTGGCGTGCAGGACTTTGGCAACCTCTGGAGACATCTGGAGTCGTCGTGACTCAGGCGGTGGATGCTGTTTAGACGGCCCACACAGCGGAGGACGATCCAACCCGTCATGTCGTGGTGTTGAGGCCCTGGGCTCTGCAGTGTGCGGGGAGTGAGGGGGTGAGGGGCAGAGCGGGACTTATTCCAGGTTAACCCGAAAAGAAGATAAATCCAAGCTGCTGCCTTGGGTCCAGGCCAGCGGGACGATGGGAAGGCCCAGCTTTCGTCTGCTGGAGTGTCTGTGTAAAGGGGGTTATTTCTCTTCCTAACAAGCCCTCTGTAACCGACTCTCTGCCTGCCGTTCCCGGGGAGGCCTGCAGCCAGACAGATTCATTCCTCCGAAGGGGAGAGAGCCTGGGCTGCATCCTTCCCCATCCCCCAACCCCCCCTGGGCTAAAATGAACGTCCCTGTCTGTGCACCTGGGCTCCCGGGGAGACCACGCACCACGGGCATCCACCCCCCTGCCACCTACACACTTTGTCACCAGGGACAAAGGTGCCATCGCTCAGACTCCACGGAGCCCGGCTCCAGCATCAGTGGAGGGCGAGGAGCGGCCCGCTGTAGAGACGCGGTTGGTGAAAATCTCCGACAGAAAACACACCCTTCTTCCCTCTGCTCTCTAGCCAGCACCTCACACCCTTGGTTTCTGACTCAATTCCCCGACTTTGCCCTACTTTCTGAGGCCGGGAGAGAAGCTAAGGTCTCGGAGAGGCGTCACGCGGTGGGCGGGGGTGGAGGGGGTGGGGTGGAGTTTGCTGCCGACCTAATTTTTCAGGCAAGTCTATAGCAAGAAAAATAACTACCAAATTTATATATTAGGAGCATATGTTACATTAGAGTCGACGCTATTTCTTTATCTCATATGAATAAAGGTTGTGTGTGTTTTACTTTTTATAGGTGTTAGCTCCTGTCAACATGGGCAAAACATTTCTATTCCCATAGATACATTTAATTTTGACATCATTTGTAATTCAGGGCAGAAGCCCAGATCAGATATGCGGTCTCACTGGACGATTATGCTTCGCACTAGAATCTTAAAGGCAGATTACTCTCCGTCGCTGAAGTTCTGGCTCTGGGACCTTTTTCGAAAATGTGTCCACTCAGCAAACAGTGGTGGAGGCCAGAGTGACAAGGCACGGGTGCTGCTCCACAGACCGGCGGGCGACAGGCCTGGAGAAACAGTGGGGAAAGGAACTGTGACAGCGGCTCAGCTCTCCCCGTCAGCCTGCCTCCTTCAGACAGGATTCTGGGCCTGGCGCTCTCCCCTGATTTTGCCTTGTTTCAGGTACCAACATCTGGCCTGCAAAGTTTGGATCTGTGTTCCAGCCGATAGCAATACTAACGAATACTGTGTTAGTCTCTAAAGCAGTGGTTCTCAACCTTCCTAATGCCGAGACCCTTTAAGACAGCTCCTCATGTGGTGGTGACCCCAACCATAAAGTTATTTCCGTTGCTACTTCATAGCTGTAATCTTGCTACTGTGATGAACTGTAATGTAAATATCTGATAGGCAGGATGTATTTTCATTGTTACAAATTGAACATAAAGCATAGGGATTAATCACAAAAACAATATGTAATTATATATTGTGAAATATTTCTTTCTAATGACAAATAAATGGAATTTTGTTTTGAATCGTGGTGTAGGATGGGTAACAGTCTTCAAAGGACAACAGTAAACTACATGGCTACACTTTGCCACACTGAGGAGCAGTGTGTTGGTTCCTAAGACCATGGGAAATAGGTGTTTTCCAATAGTCTTAGGTGACCCCTGTGAAAGGGTCGTTCGACCCCCAAAGGGGTCGCAACCCACAGGTTGAGAACGGCTGCTCTAAAGGGAATTTTAACTCAGCTGAGAATGATCTGACCCAAGCTCCCTAATGAGAAGTAGGCACCGTGGATGATAAAGGTTATGAAGAGGGTTCTTTTCTCCTCACGAAGAAACTGGTGAGACTCCCCCTTTAGTCTGGACATGCCATGCCTTTGTGTGTCCATGTACTTTGTCCAACGTGGATGGATCTGGAATGCTAGGTCTTGGCCGATGATACCCGGTGGGCTTTCTCCTCTCATTTGTCCCTTTCCAGCGAGGGACACCCTCCCTGGGACACCCAAGTAGGAATCAGTTATTTTCCTTTTATGCGGGGTTCTGTGTGCTTCCTGGACTTGTAAGTCTATTTCTTTCACCAGATGTGGGAAGTTTTCAGTCATTATTTCTTCAAATAGGTTTTCAGTATCTTGCTCTCTCTCTTCTACTGGGACCCCCACAATTCTGATGTTGGTACGCTTGTAACTGTCCCAGAGGCTCCTTACATTATCTTCACATTTTTGGATTCTTTTCTCTTCTTGCTTTTCCAGTTGAGTGTTTTCTGATTCTTTATATTTCAAATTTTTGACTTGATTCTTGCCTTTCTCTAGTCTGCTGTTAGGTCTCTATATAATATTTTTTATTTCAGTCAGTGTATGTTTAATTTCTAGTTGGTCCCTTTCCATCTCTAGTTGGTTCTTTTTCATCTCCTCTTGGGTCTCGCTAACTTTATCCAACTTTCCTAGGATATTCTTGAAAAACCTTATAAGTGTGGTTTTGAACTCTAATCCAGTCATTTGTTTTCCTCCATTTCTTTTGTTTGTGATCCCATCCCTTGTCTCGGCATTTTCACTATGCCAGGAGAACTTCTGTGTTGGATTCAGCCTTATGATACAAGAGTTGCAAAACTGCAAAAGCCTCTCTGTTGAGCTTGGGATGGGTGGAGTCTCAGGGCTTAAGGGACCGCCTTGCCTTCCAGTCGGCCCCACCCTCCATGGCCCCTGAGTCTCACATGACTGGGTAATCGCTGGAGCTGTCCCTGAGTGCCCGTGCTCTTGCAGTGCCTCTAGACTGCTGTCCCTCCGGCTCCCCTGCGCTCTGGGACCATATGAGTCTGGGTCCCCAGGGTTTCGCCCGAAACTGGGGTTTAGTGGAGTTAGAAGTGGCTCAGTTGGGAGAGTCTGTCTCCCGCCCACTCATGAAAGCCAGCGGCATAATCACCAGTAAGTCCTCTGCGCGCAGTACTGTGCGCACCACCAAACTTCTGATCTTTTGTGACTCCCCTAAATTTCCGTGCACTTCTCCCCTTTCACAGTCCAAACTCCCCCTCTATGAGCTTCAGCTGGATCTGGGGTTTAGTGTCGTAGGATAAGGGGTTCAATGCTGTTGGGAGTCTCTGTTTCCCTCCCGCCAGAGAAAGCCAGCCAGGTACTCAGGCATCCGTTCTCTCAGTGTGCGCGTCTCCGTACCTCAGCTTTTTGCAGCTCCTCTGGGTCTCTGTGAGCCCCTCTCTTTCCTTCTAGTTATAGAATTTCCACTCAGCCAGCTTTCCTGTGGTTCTGGATGATGTCCATTCTGTCTCCTAGTTGTAGTTTTGAAATTGTTGTGCGAGGCAGCAGTGTAGGTAAACACCTATGCCGCCATCTTGGTTCTCTCCCCCCCACACTCCCCCCAACCCCGATGAAAATCTGACCAGTTTATACTTTGTGGCTCAAAGGGGTACATTTAATATATTTGATTGATTTTTCACTGAGAGGAAGGAAGAGGGATAGAGAGCTAGAAACATCGATGAAAGAGAAACATCAATCAGCTGCCTCCTGCACACCCCCTACTGGGGATGTGCCCGCAACCAAGGTACATGCCTTTGACTTTAATCGAACCTGGGACCCTTCAGTCCGCAGGCTGATGCTCTATCCACTGATCGAAACTGGTTTTGGCAAGCTGTCTGACTTTCAAGGGACCTAAGCACAACCCTCCAGGAGGGGGCCGGGGACAAAGCCTGGAGGGGCCCTCAGAGGCATTTCCGGATCCCAGCTCACGCCCTTCGTCCGGCTCGGTCCTGTCAGCTCTCCCGCAGCCCACGGTTGGCTGTGTGCCCCTCTTCCTTAGCTTCCGGTATCCATAGCTTCCAGCCCGGTGTCTCCCCTAAAGATGGCTGCTCCCTCTGAGACAGACAGGCTGGTGGCATAGAACAGGCCCTGGAACCCCAGCACTTGCCTCTGCACCACTGGGCTGGCCTGAGAGCTGTGGGAGTTGAACTTTGGGGAGAAACCCGCACCCACAGCTGGGGCACCTCCTTCTACCAGGTGCCTGCACCACGTGACACAGAAAAAAAGGGGGAAAAAAGAGGCCCGTGACCCTGGTGGGGCTGTGAAGGTGGAACATTATTTGAAGTTCAGAATAAAAGCCGAAGGACGGAAAACCAACCACGTGAGGGCCTTTCTGCAAGTCTGACCCAGACCCCTGATTGCTGACCACGTGTCTGAATTCCTCAGCGCCCTGCCCTTGACCCTGGAGGCCAGGGCGTGGGGGAAGGGAGGTGGAGAGCCCAGCCCCCGGGTCCCCGAGACCTCCCCAAGTTCTGGATCTTCCTGGAGGTCTCCCTGTAAGGCGGCCCCTGGTCAGCGGGCGAGGAAGCACAGGCATAAATAGATCTGTCTCTGGTGTCTTTCCAGAAAGTTCCATCACCATCACCTCCCCTGTCCTCTCTCGTGCAGCCATCCCGCCCCAGCTCCAGCCCTGCCCTAAGACGACACGCACAGCCGCGGGCAACCCAACCCCGTGCCGGGCACCGGAAGGGACAGGAGGACAACAGAGGCAGAGCGTGTGCCCGGCCCCTCAGCTCCCCAGTGACATGAGCAGGAATGCCGCACATGCAATGCCAAGGAAAACACGTCAACACGTGACACGGCCCAGCACCTTTGCAAAGGATCGGAGCCTGCGGCCCATCGGGACAGACCCCTCGGCCGGATGCACCAGCCAAGCCCTCGGAGGATGAGTTTTGTCCAACACCTCGGAGGCCGGACTCGAGTCTTCCCTGAGCAGACCAGCCGGGTCAGGTGTACGTTCATTTCGATGATGTTGCAGGATGAGCGAGGCTAATTTGACCTGGGTCACACTTCCTGCTCCTGCCTCTGAAAATCATGAGCAAAATGTCAACATCCCCAGCATAGTTATGAGGTAACCACTACCCAATTCCCTTCCGCCTGAGAAAATGCTAATATTGCAACCAATCGCTGTGAAGAACAGACCCTGCTGCCACACTGTGTGCACTGCTTTGTCACAATCGCCTCTCAGCCTCCAGGATGCTCCCAAGTTGCAAACTGTTCTTGTGGGCTGTGTGTGCATGTGTGTGTGTGTGTGTGTGTGGTGTGAAGTTACTACTTCAGTGAGTCACTGGCTTTTCTGTTTCTGTCTGAACTGGACACCCTGTGGGTCCTCTGGAGCCAGCTCTGTGCTCTCAGCCCTCGAGCTCCATAGCTTCCAGGTCCCCCCGGGGGGAGAGGAAGGAGAAAACCGAGGCTCTGAGGGGGCCCTGCGGTCTGGATCACTTGTCTGACCCTCCTTTTCTGCATCTGCAAAATGAAGCCAGTAGAAACCCACAGGATGACTGTTTTCAAAGGAAGAAAATTAAAAAGTGCTCCTGGCCTTCGTGATAATGATGGTAATAATTACCCAGTTTCTTGGTTAATCAACACAGATTTATCTATCGCCTACTGTAATCCAAGGACATTCTACACACAGCCTCGTGTTATCTTCACCACAGCCCTCAGAAGGGGTAATATGCCCATTTTATGGGCATGGAGACAGAGCTGGGCCACGAGGTTAATCATTCTCTCCCAGTCACATGAATTCTCGCTGACAAGTGAGAATTCGCTCTCGGGTATGAAAGACCATGCTGTTTGGGTCTCGGGACTCTGCCCCCGGCTCTCGAGGCAGGAGAGGCAGAACGCGTGTGGAATGAAGGGTTCTAACCAGGAGGGAACTGAGGGGAAGCTGTTAGGAGTGCCGCTCCAGGGTGGTCAGGGGGTTGAGGTGCAGGACGGAGCTGCCCAGGCCTCACCTGGAAGGCAGGAGGGACAGGTAAGCAGACAGAAACCAGGACCCAGTGGCCAGGAAGGGGGCACCGAGGTCAAGGTGAGGGCGTGGTGCAGCTGGGGAAGGGCAGCAGGGGCGAGAATTAGCATCTCTGGGGATCCCGCCCCCTTCCCCATCCAAAGCACAGTCACGACTCAGCCACGTGTGCCTTTATCCCCTGTAGCTTCCCATCCTCACCCTCTATCCCCTTGGGGTGTCCCCTCTTTTCTAAGCTCGAGATCTCCAGTTCCTCCACTTCCCATTGGTTCTCCCCTCTCAGAGCACTAGAATCTCCTAGGAGATGTTTAACAGCACAGATATGGACCCTCCCCACCTAGAAATTCAGTTTCCTCTGGTCCAGAGGCGCCGAGGAAGGCTGGATGGACAGCGCCTGTGAGAGATCAGAGGACTTGCCCAGGTCACAAGCGGCCTGGCTCAGAAGCCTGGACCACAGAAGGCTCCTGAACCCCGCCCTCAGCTTCTCCCTCTGTCAGTCATGAGCATCGTCACAACGGGTGCGAAGCCTGGTCCACACCTGTTTCCTAAGTGTTTGGACTTCCGGGTTGGAACTCCTTCCAAGGCTGCCGGAAACCAAACATTGTCTCACTCATAGAGAGATGTGGACAGGAGACCAGAAGGCTGGTCAACCTTCATTGCTCTGAAAGGTCAGAGCTCATCACTTGCTGTTTAGTTGAAACATTGTTGGCTGAAGCAGCCTCTACCTGTTTGTTTCATGTAAACTTCTGTTCTTGGAATTTCCTGCCTAAAGGCTAGGGGTGTGTCCCAGAGTCTTAATAAAAGGTAGAAAAAGGCTAGAGCAGGGGGTAGTCTTTTGTCACTAGGGGAAGGCTCCCGCCTGGCCCCCAATATCGCCAAAATAATGCTTTTCTAGTCTCTCTCTTCATTTGCTTGCGGCTTCCTCCAGAACCCAAACCCTGAACGTGAACCCCGAACCATGCGGGACGTGAAAGAGGTTCCCACACTAGGCATCAGTTTGCCCCCCACAACGATGACCCCCACTGTTTGGTACTTGGTGTCATAAGCATGTCCCTCAGCAACGTCTGACTTTTGGACTTGGGCCAGTGAGAAGGACCGCTTTGACAGCCCGGCTGTGCAGAGCCCACGTACGTTTCCAGACCCCTGTGGACTCTGAGGCCTGTAAAGAGACCTCAATGGATGCCCCTCGGGTCAACCCATAGGGGCCCTGAGCCTTGGTTGCCATGTCTTGAATTGAAAATAAATATTAGCTGAAACCGTTTTTGGCTCAGTGGATAGAGCGTCGGACTGCGGACTGAAGGGTCCCAGGTTCGATTCCGGTCAAGGGCACGTACCTTGGTTGAGGGCATATCCCCAGTAGGGGTCATGCAGGAGGCAGCTGATCGATGTTTCCCTCTCATGGATGTTTCTGACTCTCTGTCCCTTTCCCTTCCTCTCTGTAAAAAATCAATAGAATATATATTTTTAAAAAAAGAAAATAAGTAGGAATAAGGTTTTTGCGAGGGTAACTGGAAAGAATACCCGCAAAGAACAAGGCCTGCCAGAGGGCCTGGTTGGTGTGCAGTCATTGCGTGCTCCGGACCGGCCGGCCAGGCTCTGTCTGCACAGGTGAGCAATGGCTGGGCTCCCTCAGGCCCCCAGTCCCCGGGGGAGGGGGTTGTTAAGCAAGAGACAGGCAACCAGGACGCAGAGAGCCGGGTGCTCTGGGGACACAGAAGAGACGCCCTGAACGTAGCAGGATCACACATCGAGAGCTCCCATGAGCCAAAACCGGTTTGGCTCAGTGGATAGAGCGTCGACCTGCGGACTGAAAGGTGCCAGGTTCTATTCCGGTCATGGGCATGTACCTTGGTTGCGGGCACATCTCCAGTGGAGGGTATGCAGAAGGCAGCTGATCGATGTCTCTCTCTCATCGATGCTTCTAACTTTCTATCCCTCTCTCTTCCTCTCTGTAAAAAAATCAATAAAAATATATTTTTTTAAAAAAGAGCTCCCAGGAGCAGGGTGTCCTGTGGGGAGAGAAGAGGGCGCAGAGCAGAACAGAGTAGAGGAGCACCCACATTCAGGGTGGGAGGGGTGAAGAGAAGAGAGACCGGGAGAGCGGGCACCCAGAAACCACACAGAGACTGTGCCCAGTCCTCTCCCTGTCTCCGCGCTGGCCTCCTGCCCCGTTGCCTTTGACTCCGCCGCAGAGGGAAAGTACTTGACCTTTCTCAGGAGCTGGAAGGAGGGCCCGGGACGGAGCGTGCAGCCCTATTTACTCACTCACGCGCGTTCTGGGCTCTGGTTACCTAACCACAGCCTGGACCGGGCAGGGCTGCTTCCACTGACGTCACCTTGTTCCCCTGAGCTCCAGCCCCGGCCTTTGGGGGATCTGGAACCTTCCGGGGTCGTCTGGGCCCTCTCCATCACGGTAGCTGTTAGCCACTGACCACCGGACCTGAGGCTGGTCCAAACTGAGGTGTACTAAAGTATAAAAACGAACTTCCTACTGGATTCCAAAGACTCCGTGTGAAAATAAATGGAAAATCGAAATACAGCATAGGGCATATAGCCAAAAATATTGTGTTAACTATATACAGGAGGAACACTTCATAAATTATATGAATGTCTAATCGCTATGCTATATACCTGACACTAATATAAAATAATATTGAATGTTAACTGTAGTTTGCCAAAAAAAAAAGGGGTGGGAGGGAAGAAAATAAATATAAAATATCCCAGAAATAATCTTATATGGATTGCATGCTAACATTTGGGTTAATTTAAATATATTATTAAAATTAATGTCATCTGCCATGGCCGGTGAGCTCAGTGGTTAGAGTGTTGGCCTCCACACCAATGGGTCAAGGGTTTGATTTCTGGTCAAGAGCATGTACCTGGGTTGCTCTGGTTGAGGCATGTGTGGGAGGCAACCACTGATGTCTCTCTCCCTCTCTCCCTGTCTCCCTCTTTTTCTCTCCTTCCCTCCCCCCCTCCCCTGGCTCCCTTCCACTCCTTGTAAAACATCAATGGAAAGCATATATTCAGGTGAGGAGTAACCAGGAAAAGAGAGGGGGGGGGAGGAAGGAAGGAGGGAAGGAAGGAAGGAAGGAAGGAAGGAAGGAAGGAAGGAAGGAAGGAAGGAGAAAGAAAGGAGGAAAGTGAGCAGAGACTAAAAATAAAAATTATGTCATCTGTGTATTTCTGACATGGCGCTAGAAAACCCACACGTACATTCGTGGCTTCATTACGTCTCCAGTGCCGCCCTGGAGACCTTCCCTGCCGTCCAGACGTACTGGAAACACAGAACCGTTTTCCATTTCCCAGGAGCCCCGCTGACCCGCATGGCGGGGAGGGGAGGGCATGGCCCACGTGCCCCTGGCGTTCCATGCTTTCCTTGTAGTTCTCATCGCGCGTAACCGCTGTCATTCCCTTCCGCTCCCCCACCCCCCTATTTTTAGCTGAGGAAATAGCGAGCATGTGTTCCGTTCCTAAGCCCGTCATTTCCCCGCGGCGTAATGTTGTCGAAGTGCGTGGTTGATTACAGCCTTGGAGAGCCCCCTCGGGTAATAATAATTTTCCAGGCATCAGAAGAGCCTCCTGTCATTTACATCATCCCAGCGGCTCCACGAGGACACCTCAGGCCTTTAATACAGAAGGGTTTTATGTTTGGCTTTTGTTTACAGGTGGTGGAAAATTAAAAGGTGGCAAGGACTATAGAGAAGGCAGCTGCCTCCCTCCCTGCCTCCTCCAGCCCCCCCTCCTCCCACCTGCCAGCGTGCCCTGTAGGGTCTCTACCCGGCGATGCCCAGATACAGGCAGATCCGTGGCTATAGAACCATTTCCTAAAAACTCAGACTGCAGCGCCATCCACATGCCTCTGTTTGTGCTGAGCACCCTACCTTTAACTGATATGTCATATTTAAGTGGAAAGGATTTTTTTTTTAATATATTTTATTGATTTTTTACAGAGAGGAAGGGAGAGGGATAGAGAGTTAGAAACATCGATGAGAGAGAGACATGGATCAGCCGCCTCCTGCACACCCTCTACTGGAGATGTACCCGCAACCAAGGTATATGCCCTTGACCGGAATCGAACCTGGGACCCTTCGGTCTGCAGGCCGACGTTCTATCCGCTAAGCCAAACCGGTTTTGGCTAAGTGGGAAGGATTTTATAAATTATGGGATGTATTCTAATCAGGAAACTAAGAAACCAATGACAGGACGAGGCTGGGACCACGGCCACCTGACTCCCTGCTTCCTCCTCTTGACCTTCCCGGTGTCCCCATCTATGAAGTAGTAGAAACGGTTCCTGGCCCATCTCCTTGAGGCTGACACAGAAACTGAACCAGCTCCTGAAACCTGGAGCCACAATTCAAACCCACATCATGGTTACTGTTATAACTTTTTTCACCTGAGTCGCTCCTTGTAGGATTTTGAGCAACAGAGGGGCGGGCAGATGCATGTAGGCAGGTGGACTCTTCTTCTCCTCGAGTCACACCCAAGGACATTAGCCACCGAGCACACAGGACCGGCCCTCACCCAGCACTGCGCTGGCCCCGGGTGCAAGCACTGGGCGGCCTCTCAAAGGGATGGGATGTGCTGAAGGCCTCAGGTGTGACTGCACAGCCCCTCCTCAGGGGAAGAGGCAGGGAGCAGGTGGCTACAGGTGGTAGCCACAGGTCCTGGCCCCCAAGGACAGGCCTCCCCGGGAAGGAGACTTCACACACACGGCCGGGACATCCACACAGGCAGGCCTAGGCCATAGAAATTGGAGCAAGGTGAGCAAACGCTGTGCTCAGTCAGCAGTGGCTGGTGGTCTGTAGAGCATCGGTTCTCAACCTGTGGATCGCGACCCCTTTGGAGGTCAAATGACCCTTTTAACAGGGGTAGCCTAAGACCAGCAGAAAACACCTATTTCCCATGGTCTTAGGAACCAACACACTGCTCCTCAGTGTAGCAAAGTGTAGCGATGTAGTGTACTGTTGTTAGATGAAGACTGTTGTCCATGCTACACCACGATTCAAGACAAAATTTCATTTATTTGTCATTAGAAATAAATATTTCACAATATATAATTACATATTGTTTTTGTGATTAATCACTATGCTTTAATGATATTCAATTTGTAACAATGAAAATACATCCTGCATATCAGATATTTACATTATGATTCATTAACAGTAGCAAAATGACAGTGATGAAGTAGCAACGGAAATAATTTTACGGTTGGGGGTCACCACCACATAAGGAGCCGTCTTAAAGGGTTGTGGCCTTAGGAAGGTTGAGAACCACTGGTGTAGAGGCAGCTGCTGTGGACATTGTCCAGGCCCAGGCCGAGTTCAGGGAGCTGACGGCTCCCACAGCCGCAGCTCAGCCCAGACGCAGGGCGCCATGTCAGTGATGGGAGCCACGGCCAAATGAGGCCGGCCCAGGGTCTGCCTTCTGCTGTCCACGTGAGCAACCAACCGGTGGGAGTGCTGCCTGTTTCACATGGTGGCTGTGCCCACCATCTGGTTGTCTGGGACTCGCTTCCTCTTGTTCCCATCAGGGTCTCCCTTGCTTCAAGGTCTTGGGGAAAAAAAGAGAAAAAGGAAAAAAACAAATCTCCAGGGAAGAAAAAGCAAACCCAGGCTTACCCAAGCTGAATGCAGGCCACTGGTGGGGACATACCCCGCACCTCTTCCCGGTTTCTCCAAGACAGCGCCATGGTCCCCAGATATGCAGGGGAAGGTATGCGTAAGCTGTGGGAGCAGTAAAAATGAGCTTCCTCAGAAGCTTCTAGAACCTGTCAGAAGGGCCCATTTGCATACCCATTTCTGATTGGCTGATGGGCATCATGGATGTACAGTCAATTTGCATATTTCTCTTTTATTAGTGTAGATACTCTAAGGAAAGTTCTGCAAATGGCTTTGGGGTACATGAAAGAACACACAAAACACAGAGCCTTCAGAAAGCGTGCCTTTCTCTGCCTTGGCTCCCCAACTTTGCAAAGATTCACTTTGCCTCGCCCAGGGCTGTGGACGGTGAGTCCTCCCATCCTGTGTACAGGGGAAGAGGAGAGCGAGAAGGCTCCTCCATCAGCTAACGGGGCCTCTAGGCAGCTTGCGGATATTTGAGCAGTCACCCTCCCTCTCGGCTGACTGTGCACTCGTCCATAGGAGCCCCCTTCACCATGGTTCTGCTTTCTGAGATTTCAGTTACCCTCAATCAACCAAAAATATCAAATGGAAAACTCCAGAAATAAACAATTGATAAGTTTCAACTTACACGCCATTCCAAGTAGCTGTGATGAAATCTCACACATTCCCCCAGTCCTGCCTAGGACATGAATCATTCCTCTGTTCAGTGAATCCATGATATAGACACATCCTCTCTACCCCCACCCGCTACCCCCCCTTAGTCACTCAGTTGCCATCTCAGTTACCAGATCAACTGTCGCAGCATCTCAGTGCATGAGTTCAAGTAACCCTTGTTTTACTTACAATGACCCCAAAAGCCATTCACGGAACTTTCATTGTGGTATCTACACTAATAAAAGAGAACTATGCAAATTGACTATACATCCGTGATGCCCACCAGCCAATCAGGAATGGATATACAAATTAACCCAACAAAGCTGGTGGGTTAATTTGCATATGCAGTTGCAGAGCAGTGGGTGGAGTGGGATGCCTGCTGTGAGGGGGAGGGCAGGAGGCAGAGGGACTACAGGAGCAGTGCTCCAGCCAGGAGAAAGGACTTGCAGGCTCCTGGGCTGCTGGGAGTGAAGCCAGGGGAAGATTCTTGCACAAATCTTTGTGACATGAGCCTCTAGTATTATTATAATTGTTCTAGTCTATTATTCTTGTTAATCTCTTATTTGCCTATTTATAAGTTAAGCTTTATGGTAGGTATGCATGTATGGGGGGGGAAAACATAGTATATATAGGGTTCAATACTATTTGCAGTTTCAGGTACCCACTGGGGGTCTTGAAACATATCCCCTGTGGATAAGGGGTGTGGGACTATTGTATTGCACAAAGCAATCTGATATCCCATCAAAAGAAATGTGTTGAATAAATGGTGGTTTGGTCATTTCAAGGCATAGCATTTAGCCATTTAAAAATGCATTATATGTATGCCAGTTAACTTAGCAGTTAACTTGAAGGAATTTTCATACTAGATTATTAAGATGCAGAAAAGTATATGTAGAATGGTCCTGTTTTTTTAAAGACACATGAGTTTGTATGCTTGCATGCCTATAAAGAAAGTTGTGGAAGAATAGACACTAATCTGTGAACATTGATTATCAGAGTTGGGATGAGTCAGAGATGAATAAAGCCGAAGTGAGTTAGAAGAAAAGAGATGACAGAGAGACTCAGAGACAGAGCGAGACAGAAAGGGAGGGAAGGAGCTCACTTTTAAGATCTCCCGTCCTTGTTATCACAACACATCGGTCACTGAACACCTCCAGGCGAGGGTTCTGGGCCGTGTGGTGCTGTGAAGAGGAGTGAAATGCAGGGCTGGGCCTTCTGGGAGCTTCCAAATCAGTTAAGGAGAGAGCACGTGTCCATGAAAGAACACACTCAGGGCAGGCTGCCAAATCAACGATGTAGATCGTCAATGTGTGTTCATTCATTCAACGCAATCTCAATGAGCTGCTTCTTCAGGCCACGCTCAGCACTCAGAGAGGAGGGAGAGGACAGCACAGGTGCCCTCCCTAAACAATGCAGGGAAGTCCCTTCCGCTGAGGAGCGTCTGCAGAACTGGGCCTAGATGGGCTGGGAAGATTTGGTAGGCATAGAAGGAGGAAGCAGCCGAAACCAGTTTGGCTCAGTGGATAGAGCGTGGGCCTGCAGACTGAAGTGTCCCAGGTTTGATTCTCGTCAAGGGCATGTACCTTGGTTGCGGGCACATCCACAGTAGGGGACATGCAGGAGGCGGCTGATCGATGTCTCTCTCTCATTGATGTTTCTAACTCTCTATCTCTCTCCATTGCCCTCTCTAAAAAATCAATAAAATATGTAAAAAAGAAAAAAGAAAAAAAAAGAGGAAGCAGGTAGTCCCCACCTGGGGTACCATTGACATCTGTGGGACATCCCAGGGGAGTTGCAGCTGCGGGTGAGGTGGGCAGGGAGTGGGTCAGTCTGAGAAGCTCTGAGCAAGAGGAAAGGAGCAGATGAGGCGGGGAGGACGTTTGGAAGTATGATACGGTGTCCTAGTGGCACGCAAAGACCTTCGGGCTCCAGGCTGTGGGAACCTGGAGCTGTGAGGCTTTCTTACGTGTGGTGGGCCCCGAAAGCTCCAGCTTCTCCCAAAGTGAGTGGCAAATGGTGCTGCGTGGGGAATGTGTCCCAGCAAAAATAACGGATGGCCCCCTGGAAATGCACTCCTTGAATTCCATCAATGTGACTCTACCCCCACCCCCTACCCCCATTAGTAACTCAGTTGCCATCTCAGTTACCAGATCAACTGTCAGAGCATCTCAGTGCATGAGTTCAAGTAACCCTTGTTTTACTTAAAATGACCCCAAAGCCAAAACCGGTTTGGCTCAGTGGATGGAGCATCGGCCTGCAGACTGAAGGGTCCCAGGTTCGATTCCGGGTGCATCCCCAGTAGTGGTTATGCAAGATGCGGCTGATCGATGTCTCTCATCGATGTTTCTAACTCTCTATCCTTCTCCCTTCCTCTCTGTAAAAATCAATAAAATATATTTTTTTTTAAATAAAAACTAAAATGACCCCAAAGTCATTCACAGAACTTTCATTATAGTATCTACACTAATAAAAGAGAAATATGCAAATTGACTGTACATCCGTGATGCCCATCAGCCCCTTACCTGTAGGCTACACCGTTCAGATGCCTCAGGCAGATGTGTGTCTGTGTTTGCCTGTGTGCGTGCATACAGGTGCAGCTCCTGGGCACAGCGTGTTAGGTAACCCACACCTTACCGTCCCAGCCCAACCAGCAGCCAAAGGATTTCGACAGGCTTTGCCTTCCAGGGTGCCAACGAGCAAACCTCATGAGAAGGTCACTGTCCCCGTGAACCCTGACGTCATGAACACGTTGTCCCACCTGCTGCTCCCGCTCCTCGGCGTGCTGCTCAGCTGAAATCAAACCCCCCGGCAGCCTAGACCTGATGCCGAACAGCTCAGTTTCCACCAGCACCTCGGTTCCCCGTCAATGTGAGCTGATTGAATGGCAAAGGGGCCAGAAAGGGCCCAGCTCCAAGACGCTCATAGTACAGTGGTACCTCAAGATACAAGTGCCCTAACATACAAGTTTTTTGAGATACGAGCCGTCGAGCGGGAGATTTTTGCTTTGAAATACGAGCAACATTTGAGATAGGAGTCATCGCGAGGATCGGCCGGCTGCACACGACCCACCAGTTTACCGCGACTCGAGCGTCTCATAGTTTCCCACGCCTCAAGGT
>PVJN01023465.1:0-32254 GCA_004026805.1 Lasiurus borealis | reverse complement strand
GTCATCTGCAAATAAGGACAGCTTTACTTCTTCTTTTCCAATTTGGATGCCTTTTATTTCTTCTTCTTGTCTAATTGCAATGGCTAATACTTCCAGTACTATGTCGAACAGGAGAGGTGAGAGTGGGCATCCCTGTCTTGTTCCTGTTCTTAGGGGAAATGGTTTTAGTTTTTGCCCATTGAGTATGATGTTAGCTGTGTTTTTATCATATATGGGTTTTATGATGTTGAGGTATGCTCCTTCTATTTCCACTTTGCTCAGAGTTTTTTATCAAGAAAGGGTGTTGGATTTTGTCAAATGTTTTTTTCTGCATCAATTGATATGACTATGTGATTTTTTCTCAAAATTGGTTTATGTGATGTATCACATTTATTGCTTTGCGGATATTGTACCATCCCTGCATTCCTGGAATGAATCCTTCTTGGTCATGGTATATGATCTTTCTGATGTACTGCTTGATCCAATTTGATAGAATTTTGTTGATTATTTTGGCATCTATGTTCATGAAAGATATTGTCCTATAATTCTCTTTCATTGTGTTGTCTTTATCTGGTTTTCGTATTAGGGTGATACTGGCTTCATAAGTGGTGTTTAGAAGTGTTTATTCTTCTTGAATGTTTTTGAATAATCTGAGGAGGATATGTTTTAATTCTTCCTTGAATGTTTGGTACAATTCCCCTGTGTAGCCATCTCATCCCGGCATTTTTTTGCTGGAAGCTTTTTGATGATTGCTTCAATTTGTTCCATAGTTATTGGACTCTTCAATGTTTGGCTTCCTCCTCATTGAGTTTTGGAAGGTTATATTTTTCTAGGAAAATGTCTATTTCTTGCAAGTTCCCCAATTTGTTGGAATAGAGTTGTTCATAGTATTTCTTTAATAATCCTTTGTATTTCCACAGTGTCTGTTGTTATTTCTCCTCTTTCATTTCTAATTGTGTTTATTTGGGTCTTCTCTCTTTGCTTCTTGGTGAGCCTGCCTAGAAGTCCATCAATCTTGTTTATCCTTTCAATGAACCAGCCCTTTGTTTTGTTGATCTTTTGAATTGTTTCTTTGGTCTCCAAGTTGTTTATCTCTGCTCTGATCTTCACTATTTCCTTCCTTCTGAGTACACTGGGCTTTTCTTGTTGCTCTCGTTCTAGCTCTTTGAGTTGTAGGTTTAGGTGGTTTATTACCATTGTTTCCTGTTTTTTGCAGTAGGCTTATAGGGCTATGAACTTCCCTCTCAAGACTGCTTTCACTGTATCCCATAAATTTTGTATTGTTGTGTTGTCATTGTCATTTGTTGCCATGATGTTTTTTATTTCTTTCTTTATCTCTCTGGTTACCCAGTCATTGTTTAATAGCGTGCTATTTAGTCTCCATGTGTTTGATTTCTTTCTATTGTTTTTATTATAGTTGATTTCCAGTTTTATGCACTGTGGTCTGAGAAAATGCTTGATATGATTTCTATCCTCTTAAATTTGAAGAGACTTTTCTTATGACCCAACATATGGTCTATCTTTGAAAATGACCCATGTGCACTAGAGAAGAATGTATATTCTGTGGTCAGGAGCATGCATGGTATGCTTAAAACACTAAAGACCTTGTTAAAGTTTTGATATTTATACTTATTAAAATTATCTGGAGTTGACATGTAATGTTTCTGGGACAAAATGGATTATTATTTGTTCATTATTTTGAGCAAATAATTACTGTACAGTTTCTTTTTTAATATTTAATACTAGTGGCCAGTGCACAAAATCCATGCACATGAAAAGGGAATTAGAGGAAATATTTTAATATTGCTACTTTTCCTTTCTCTATAACAGAAGTATCAGAGATTAAATAAAATTAGTAAAACGTATCTAAAATCTCCCTCCTGTCAGAGTCTGGTGTGCACCAGGGGACCTAGAATCAAATCCCTGCCCACCATCCTCATTCGCTTCGAAAACACAGGAGATCCATTCCCAGATGGCAGGACCCCCATCAAGCCTCTAGAGCAGGGTGCACAGCCTCAGATCCCCAGCCCAGCGCCAGGTGGGCAGCACAGTCTCAGGACTCCTGTCAAGCCCCGTTGGGTGGGGGATGTGACCTGAAGTCCGCTGGCCCAGCACTGAGGTGAGAGACACACTCTGAGGTCCCCTGTCAAGCCTGCCAGGAAGGGGGCACAGCCTGAGGTCTCTTAGCCTGGTGCCAGGGTGGGGGGCACATTCTGAAGTCCCCCTCCAAGCCCTGCTGGGTAAGGAGCGTGACCTGAGGTCCCCAATTAAACCCCACCAGGCAAGGAGTATCGCCTGATGTCTCCTAGCCTTTCATCATGCAGTCTCAGGTCTCTGCTATTCCGTCATAACAATACAGTGTCCCAGCTGATTTTCATATCTTTCTACTATATGAATATATATATATATATATATATATATATATATATATATATATAATTGATTTCATAGAGGAAGGGAGAGGAAGGCAGAAATATTACACTAATTGGCTGTCTCCTGGATGCCCCTTACTGGGTATTGAGCCTGCAGCCTGGGCATGTGCCTTGACTGGAATCAAATGCCCTTAACTGGGACTTTTCAGTCCACAGACCAATGCTTTATCCACCGAGCCAAACCAAATAGTTCTGTTCAGTTTCTTTGTCCCTCAATTCTTACCCTTGAAATGGTGAAATGAAAGGCAATTATCTTACATATTAGAGGCCTGGTGCATGAAATTCCTGCAGGGGGTAGGGGTTCCCTCAGCCCAGCCTGTACCCTCTCCAATTTGGGATCCCTCAGCAGATGTCCAATTGCCGGTTTAGGCCCGAGATCAGGCCTAAACTGGCAGTCAGACATCCATCTCACAATCTAGGATTGCTGGCTCCTAACTGCTCACCTGCATGCCTGTCTGATCAACCCTAACTGCTCCCCCTACCAGTCTGATCATCATTAACTGCCTCTGCCTGCTGGCCAGGTCAACCCCTATCTTACTCCCCCTCCCCCGCCATCCTGATCATCCACAATTGCCCCCCACGCCCTGCCAGCCTCATTGCCCCACACAGCCTGATGTTCAATCGTTTGGTTGTCCCTCACTAACAACCCTGCTGGTCTGGTTGCCTTAAGCAGCCTGCTGTTCAGTCTTTACTGTGATGGTGTCATGACAATTTGCATATTACCCTTTTATTAGAATAGATATGCACATATGGATTATACATGAAAAACACTAAATTAAAAAAAAAATCTGGATACTGTTAACAGGTGAAAAAGAAGCAATACAATCCACCTATTTCATCTTGTTAGAGAATTTCTTTTTAAATGTTTTGATAAAAAGAACCCGTGTTTCATTTCTAATTCTTTAGAACACAAATAAATCTCTCCAGGAGAAAGCTAAGACCACTGTACATTCCAGGGGAGTCCCTAGGGTTCTGGGTCTTACTTCCTTGAAAAGCAACACACACTTATAGAGAAGTTAACCTATCTGTATTTCTCACTAGGCAATTAGTGGTCATTTGAAAAATAACTTTATTGAGACATTTTATATGTCATTTAATATATCCATTTCAAAAGTATACTTCAATAATTTTAAGCAAATTTACCAAGTTGTTCAACCATCAACATAAATCAGATTTAAACATTTTTATCACCCCAAAAAGATTCTTTATGAGGATTTATTAATATATATTCCTTACTCCCTCACTCCAACCACTATTCACTTTCTATTTCTATAGGTTTGCCTTTTCTAGGCTTCAAATTAATAAGATCAGACAATCTGTGCTCTTTTGTCTCTGAATTATCTCACCGAGAAAAATATTTTATGGTTCATTGATGTCATACCACGCATCAGTAGTTTATTCCTTTTTTGCTGAAAAATACTCTATTATGCTGACATTTTGTCCACTCACCACTCAGTTAAACATTTTGGTCATTCCCAATTTTGGCCTCTCTATAATAATAAAAGCATAATATGATAATTAAATCTGACAGCCAACCAATCTTCTGGAAGACCTTCTGGATGAAGCCAGGGATGCAAGGCCCACACTCCTTGCTTGAATTTCATGCATCGGACCTCTAGTTATAAATAATGCTAATGAGAACATTTGTGTGCAACAGTTTCTGTGGATACATGTTTTCATTACTTTTGTTTAGATAACTAAAGATAGACTTACTGGGTCATATTGTAACCTATGTTTATTTAAACTTTTAAATAACTGCTAAGCTATTTTTCAAAGTTAATGAATCATATTACATTTCTACAGCAGTGTATGAAAATTTATTGTCCTTCCCATCATCACCAACATTGGTTATTTGTATTGCTGTTACCACAGCCATTTTAGTGAATATAAAGTGGTATCTTATTTTGGTTTTTATTTACATTTCCTTAATGAGTGATGAAATCCTGAATCTTCCCATGTGCTTAATATTCATTTATATATATTCTATACTTAAATATTTACTCAAATACTTTACCTGTTTTCTCTTTAAATTGGTTTATTTAATTTACTTATTAAGGATTAAATACCTCCCTTTTATCAATATTTTGCAAATTTTCTTTTCTATTCTATGACTTATCTTTACATTGTCAATTGGTGCCTTTTAAAAAGCATTTACTTTTTTTTAAGTTTACCATTTTATTTTTCACAGACCATTATTCTCATATCATCTCTAAGAAAATTCTGCCTAAACCAAGAAATGTTTTCTTCAAAAGTATTATTGCTTTACTCTTACATTTAAGGTTATGTTCAACTTTGAGTTAATTTTATATATGCTGTGAAGTAATGGTCTAAGTTTAACATTTTTCATGTCAGTATCTTTTTTAAAAGGCTCTACTTTCCCCTAATAAATTGACTTAGAGCATTAGCCAAAATCAGTTGACCACAATATAACGATTATTTACTGATTCATTAATCTATGTTGTTCTTATGCCAGTGAAAACACTATCTTACAACTGATTTATATAGTAAGTTTTGATTGGGAATTGAAAGTGCTCTAACTTTAAGATTCCTTTTCAAAATTGGTTTGCTATGTGAACTTTGTGCCTTTACACATACATTTTAGGATCAACTTGTCAATTTTCACACACACACAGAAAAGGTTGCTGGAGTCCTTATAAGTTTTGCAATGAATATGTAAGTCAATTTTGATAGAATTGGCTTCTTAAAAATATTGAGTCGTGCCATAGTTGGTTTCGCTTAGTGGATAGAGCATCAGCCTGCAGACTAAAGGGTCCTGGGTTCAATTCCAGTCTAGGGCACTTGCCTGCGTTGTGGGCCCAATCCCAAGTGGGGGCAGGCAGGAGGTAGTCCAATCAATAAAAATATATTAAAAAATGACTTTAAAAAGTATATCGAGTATTCAAATCCATAAAAATAAAATGTCTCCCCATTTATGTAGGTCATCTTTAATATTCTCATCAGTGCTTTGAAATTTTTAGTGTACAAGGCTTGCATTTCTTTGGTTAACTTTATCCCTAAATATTATTATCTACTACAGGCCCAGTGCACAAAATTTGTATATGAGGAGGGGTTTCTCTCAGCCTGGCCTACACCTTATCCAATCCAGGACCTCTTGGGGAATGTCCAACTGTCAGTTTAGGCCCAATCCCATAGGGACTGCTGGTACTAACTGCTTGCCTGCCTGCCTGATCACCCCTAACTGCCTCTGCCTGCTGACCTGATCACCCCCAACTGCTCCCCTGCCAGCCTGATCACCCCTTAACTGCCCTCTCCTATAGACCTGATCTCCCTTTAACTGTTCTTCCCTGCCAGTCTGATTGCCTCCTAACTGCTCTCCCCACTAGTTTGATCATCCCTAATCATTTCTGCCTTAGCCCCACCACCATGGCTTTGTCCAGAAGGTCATCCAGAAGATATCCAGTCTAGTATATTACACTTTTATTAGTATAGATGATGGTTTTATGAAAGGAATCCTATCTAATAATATATAAACATGTAAATTGACCATACCTTTGCTATGCCCACAGCCAATCAGAGTGGGTATGCAAATTAGAAGGCCAAAGATGACAGCTGCCCAGCTGTTCCAGGTATGGAGTGGCCAGGCAGGGCAGTACACCTGCTATGAGAGGGAGGGTGGGGGGCGAGTGCTGCAGCAAAGACAAGACTGAAGACTCCAGAGTCTATGGTGAAGATGAAGACAGCAAAGGCCTGGGTCCCAAGTTCCAGAGGAAAACCAGTGCTGGAAGCCAAGGGAAGGAAGGCCTATTTCACGAATCTCTTCATACAACGGGATTCTAGTTATATATAATTAATTCTCACCCAAGGTTACATTTTTATTGACTTAAGAGAGAGAGAAGGGGGAGAGAGAGAGTGAAAGATGGAGAGAGAGACATCAATAACAGAGAGAAATATTGATCTGTTGCCTCCCATTTGCACCCTGACTGGGGTCAAACTGTCAATCTGGGTAGGATGTATCTATTGACTCATAAATCTATGTTGATCTAATGCCAGTGAAAACACTGTCTTACAACTGATTCCTAGTAAGTGCCTTTATCAGAATCAAACCCACTATCTTCTGGTGTACAGGAAGATATCCAACCAACCAACTCATACTAGCCAGGACAGGAATTACATTCTTAATTTCACTTAAGGATCATTCATTTATCTTTTCTAGATATACATTTTTTATGTATTTTGACCTTTTATTAGGCAATCTTGATGTAATGGCTTATTAGTTTTAATATTTTTTTTGTGAATTTCTTAGAAACTTTTAAATATGAAATCATATCACCTACAAATAAAGTTTTTCCAATCTGATGTGTTTTATTTAATTTTTCTTGCCCAATACCCAGTACAATGTTAAAAATAATAGCAAGAACAGACAAGAGGAACACTTCATGATGGTTTTCCTTAGATGCCTTTATGAGGGTGGAAAAGTTCCCTTCTATCCAAGTTAGTTGAGAGAGTTTTTGTCATTAATTAATACTGGATTTTGTCAAAAGTTTTGTTTGTGTCCATTGAAATAATTGTTTTGTCTGTATCCATTGAAATAGTTTTGTAATTTTTTTTCTATTAAAATGAAAAAATGGTTTATTATATTAATTACTTTTTGAAAGTTAAATTTACCTTACATTCTTAAAGTAAGTCTCACTAGGCCATGGTATTTAATTATTTTTATGTGTTGTTTGAGTCAATTTGCTAATTTAAAGTGAATTTATTTGAGTGATATTGGTTCACAAAACTATATGGGTTTCAAGTGTACAACTCAAGAAAACATCATCTACACACTGCATTATGTGCCCATTGCCCTCTGCAAGATCTCCTTAGGTCTTTATTCTCCCTTCCTTTGCCAACCTCCTCTTATACCCATACCCCTTTCTCTCTGTCTACCACCACACTGTTGACTTTATCTATGTGGTTTTGTTTAGTATTTTTGTGTCAATAGTCATGAGGTATATTGCTCTGTATTTGTTTTATGTCTTTGTCTGGCTTTTATATATAATGGATTGTGAAGTGCTCTTTCCCTTCACTATTTTCTGTAAGAATTTATGAAACATGGCATTATTTCATTTTTAAATATTTGGTAGAATATTTAAATGCATTTGGGCCTGCATTTTACTTTCTGGGAGATACTGAAGTGCTAATTTAATTTATTTTCTTGTTTCAGGCACATCTGATTTAATCAGTTATAATTTTTACATTCATATATATCATTTAGCTAAATTCCTAAGGTTATGGCAAATTTGGTTTGTAAGTCCTAAAGTACAGGAATATATTTTTTCTATAGTCATATGAACATTAAAGTAGCTCTGTGAAGTAGTAAGTTGAAGACTACTAAGAGATGTTATTATAGGAAGTTATTAATGAATCTTGAGGCCATTTTATGGACATTGGAGTTTACTCTGAATAAGATACAAAGCATTTGAAAGATTTAAGACAAAGATGTGATATAATCAAATTTAGTTTATACAGGTTATTTATACTTCACTGACATATATTTTAAAAATATATATTTATTGGTCATTGCTTGAGTATATGTACATAATTAACTTTTCAATATTGATTTTTAAACAATAATTATAATGGAACACTTAGATTGCCAACATATTTACCAACTCCTTTATTCACCATCCATGCAGAATTTCCATGCTATTCTTCTACCTTCTTCTTCCTTAGGAAAACTACTTAAAGTAGTTCTCTACTAAAAACTTTAAGTGATAAAATTGTCAATTTTTATGATTAAGTCCTGAGCCTCATTTTAACACTACTTACACTCCAGATATAGTGAGAGATGATTAGGATTTCCATAAATGCAGTCAAGGGAGTCCTTTGGCTTTAACATTTTATTTTGCATTAGTGATCCTATATAATAAAACATTAATATGCAAATCGACAGAACAGCTGAACAACCAGTTGCTGTGATGCACACTGATCACCAGGGGACCAGGGGGCAGATGCTCAAGGCAGGAGCCAGAGCTTGGCTTACAGCTGATAAGCGCAGTGGAGGTAGCAGGAGCCTCTCCCACCTCCAGGGCAGGCAAACATCCCCAAGGGGTCCCAGACTGAGAGAGAGTGGAGATGAGGATGAAGGACCCCCCACACCCCCCCCCGCTTGTGCATGAATGTTGTGTACCGGGCCTCTAGTTAATAAATACAATTTGTCACTCTCTTTTTTTAATGAACCAATGATACATTATCACAGTCACAAAATTCTTTAACTCTTAGTTACCTTTTTTTTTTCTACATCTCAATTGTCAAAGATGTTACACAAACCAACATATCCCCTTTTACCTTTGTCACATGTCAGTTTACTACCAATGAAGATTTTGAAAAATTGCACTGTATTGATGTGAAATTTCATGAATGTACATGAATATGGCATGCTAGGACTATTCATACTCCATCTTCTAAGAATGTTGAGTTCATCATTGACAGATAGCTCGTAGTGATCAATCTCCAGAAGTTCCATCTAAGAATTTACTTTAAAGCTTTACTTCTGCTACCAGTGCTCTTAGATTTAATTATAGATTCTGAATAAAAGAGTTGTGTGCAGAAGTTTTACTTGTAATAGCTCTTAAAATATGTAATAAAGTAAGGAAGACAAGACTGATCAGAGAGGAAAGCAGACCTATGATGTCTAATTTATTAACAGAAATGAAATCAAGTATGAATAATTAGGAAGGCAGCTACCTCAATAATAACTTATGTTCTTTTGTTTAATTTCTGCATGGGGTTCCTATTTAAGTCTTTTTTTTTAAAAAAATATATATATATTATTGATTTTATAGAGAAAAGGAGAGGTATAGAAAGATAGAAACATCAATGATGAGAGAGAATCATTGATTGGCTGCCTCCTGCACACCCCACACTAGGATGAAGCCTGCAACCCTGGGCATATGGCCTGACTGGGAATAGCACTGTGACTTCCAGGTTCATAGGTTGATGCTCAACCACTGAGCAACCCTAGCCAAGCTTTCCTTAAGTCTTTTTTTTAAATTTATATTGTTGTTAAGTATTACATATGTCCCCCTTTTTACCTATTAATCTTTTATAGCCTGTCCCAGCCCACACCCAGGCCTTCACTTTACCCTTTGTTGCCTGTGCCCATGGTGTGTGTGTGTGTGTGTGTGTGTGTGTGTGTGTGTGTATACATATAAGTTTTTTGTTGACCTCTTCCACCCACCCACCCTCCCTCACCTTCCCTCTGAGGTTTGACAGTCTTTTCCATGCTTCCATGTCTCTAGATCTATTTTGTTCAAAAATGTATTCTGTTCATTAGTCTACATACCTCCTTAAGTCTTAAGCATCCATCCTATAGCACTGGTCATATTATATTCGAAAAGACTACAATATCATCATTCACTAGGAATTGTGCAGTATACAGGCAATTAGCTCACCCAAATGTCTATCTCTTTGACAACAGAATATGGTGGGGAGGAGGCTCAAGGTCAATGAGTGACTAATTAAAGAATATAAATCCACACATCCTCTTTGCCTCAATTTGGGCAACTCTACTATTCCTCTCGAAGCTCTGTATATGATTGTATGAAGCCTCACAACAATATTGCTGGTCAGTTTCCTGCTGTCTAGCCTTGCTTCTTACTTTACTTTATAGTTGTACCTCCAAAGAGCACTCCACAATAAACTGTCTACAGTTCTCTATCCCAGAGTCCATGACAAGTGAACATGACTTAAAATAAGTGGAGTACTCCAATATAACTCAGGGTGAATTGTCTTGAGCACCTTAAGGGAAAAACAAACAAACAAAACAATGATGTTCTGTTTCTGACACATCTCTAACACTGATTTTCTTTAGTACACTGAATACCCTAACCTCCCTCACAAATTTTGTTTACATTTATTTCTCAGTTTTCCGACTTTAGCATGCTTAATTTTCTTCTTGCTTCAAGGGTCCCTTTTGCTTGTCTTTTGTTGTCTTAACATTGTAAAATCTCTTTTAAAATTAATGTATAGGAATAAAATCAAGGAAAGTAACCTTCAATTTTGAATTATTTTTGCAGTAGCATTTTATACATTTATTTATTCACTTAAATGTTTTAGTAAATTAAGTAGAACAATTATGGTTGTAATTGAGATCTTTGTCTACAAGATTGTTACTACAATAAATCTTGAGAACTAGTTGTCAGGCAGTGTTGATCATAATATGAATTTGGAAGCTGTAATGAAGATGGTATGAACAAAGATGGCATATTGTAGAGAAACAATATGCCAAAGGAAAGTTGCTCTCTTGATGATTACTCCATTTATTAATTATTTAAAATCCTTTACTGGAAAAACAGAGCTTAATTAGAAGGGGGTTAAATATATTATAATATTGTTAGATAAGTAATATCTATAAATTTCTGGAAATGTTCAAACCTCTGAGCTTGTCTTAATATTTTTCAGCAGGCTTACACAATGCTGGTAGGCATCCTGAAGTCAATAAAGTTTGAATTTTCCATGCCCAGTTGATTTTGATTTCCTAAAAGTTATCTGAGGACCTAAATGAGGTTGCAAATAGGTGACAGTTATTAAGATGTGTGATAGGAGGGAGAATTATATTAGGCAAAGAAGGGTCTTACAACCCAAACATATAAATTGGTTGCATTTAACAATTCTAAACTTTGCCCAAGATATAATGTGCAAATCAACTGAAATAAAAATAAAAGAAAAAAAACGTGAGTAAATTAGACTGTTGTTTTTCAATTTTATAATAAACATAAAAATTTTCTAGGCCACAATTGTGTTTAGATGATGTTCTGTGTTTTGTTTTTGCAAAGGAAAAAAGAACACACAGGTAACCTTAAATAGTGAAACAAGTTAAATCAATATAATTTTCCACTTGCTTGGCAGAAATTCTCACTAACCTTAGGAAAGTTAACTGTTTAGAAGGTTAATTTAAGGTCTTGGACTATTTTAAAATGTCATCACAGTAAAGTGGAAAAGGTTGATTGGGAATCAGGAGTCCTGTATTTTAGTTTCAACTCTGTCACTAACTAGCTGTTTGACCTTGGGCAAATCACTTAACCTCTAAGATCTCTGTTTTCTCATGTGTAAAATGAGGAGGTTGAACTACATGATCTCTAACAGTGTTCAACTAAATCTGCAACTAAATAAAAAAAATAAAGAACTTGATAGAAATAACTCCTACGAATTGTAACACATTGAAAAGAGAGCAGAAACGGGTTTGGCTCAGTGGATAGAGCGTCGGCCTGTGGACTGAGGGGTCCCAGGTTTGATTCTGGTCAAGGGCATGTATCCTGGTTGTGGGCACATCCTCAATAGGGGGTGTTCAGGAGGCGGCTGATCGATGTCTCTCTCTCATCGATGTTTGTAGCTCTCTATCCCTCTCCTTTCCTCTCTGTAAAAATAATCAATAAAATACATTTAAAAAAGAGAGAGAGAGAGAGAGAGAGAGAACAGATCCTCTATGTTCGCTATCTCTTTTAAACCTTACAGTTCACTGTAAGGCCATTCCCAATAGTTTTTTTTTCCATGGGAAGGTTCAGTTAAAGTAAATAAAGCACTACCATTTGGTATATTTTAATATTTAGAGAACACAATATGCTACAAGTAGTCTTTATTGACATTTGTCTGACAAACAAAGTGCAGTCCTTCCATGTTGGTCTTATATTTTATTTATTTATGGCATATCATGATAAAGTATATATTCTAATAAGAAAAAATATTAATCATGTATTTCTATCAATACTTGGCAGCAAGTAATCAAATAGCAGTGTCTATCTCTGTTAGAACCAAGAGGTAATTTTTTTACATTTTATCTACTTCTGGGGCCTGAAAAAACAAATGGAAACACTCCAAGTTAGTTTTACTACTCAAAAGTGTCTCCTCCTGATGGTGCAAGAATATCACAAGAACATTCTGACATTCTGGGGCTATCACATTTGCTACTTCATGTAATATGTTAATTCAGACATACAGGTTCCTTCGGTTGGACAGTTGCTAACAAGTTGTTTGCTTGTAAAAATGTTCTACTTGAGGTACTTAACAGAGGTTCTTATATCTCATCTTAAACACCATTACAATTCCTAGTCAAACTATATATTTTTGGCTATTCTACTCTCTATAATGGTGTCTATCATATATTTAAATGCTTCCTCCATTGGAAAGTTATATTTTTAAAAATATATTCTTCTTCATTATACCATAAAATGGATTTTTCTTAGTTCTGTCAAGGTTCTATTTTTTCCCCAAAGCTCAATTTTACCAAATGACTAGCAAAAAAATTCAGTGACAAAATGGTACCCTTGAGCTAAATATATACTTAGAATGAAGACTCAGAAAAATGAAAAGGGAAAATGACACATTACCTAGACCTTGTTAATGCAAGGTCTTGTAGAAGAGCCGAAAATTAAAATAAAAACATTCTTCTTATGGAATACTTTTTATTAGTAGTATATTAGATTTATATTTGAAGTATAAAAATATTAATAAATAAAACATTTGTACAAATTTAAAAGACACCAGTAGATACATTCTAAAAGGACATGCATGAGTAATACATAAAAAAAGAAATTTAAATAGCTAAAAGTGTATGAAGATATGGAGAGGCTCACTAATAAACCAAGAAATAAATTTAAAAATGTTAATGAGCTGCCACTATGAAATGAACAAATCATCAAGAATTTTATGAATGTTAAAACTCAATGTTCATAATGACGAAAGAAAGTAAAAAATCTCATATATTGCTGCTTGGAGAATAAAGTAGTATAAGCTTTCACTAATACAGTTGGATAATAAGCACCAAAAGCTTGAAAATGGCTCCATACATCAATTCTCCTTCTGTAATTTAACCTAGTGAGTTACTATAGAAGTGAGTGAAGATTTAATTTCAAGGATGTTTAGCCTATCTAATAAAGAGATAATATACAAATTGTCCATCACTCCAACACACAAGAGGGCAGCCCACATGTAGACAAAAGATGGCTGCCACAAGATGGACAGCAGGGGAGTGCAGTTGGGAGGCACCAGACCTGAAAGGGAGGGCAGTTGGGGGTGATCAGGCATGCAGGGGAAGGCAGTTAGTGGGGACCAAGCCTGCAGGGAAGAGCATTTGGGGTCAACCAGGCCTGCAGGAGAAGGAAGTTTGGGGAAAACAGGCCTGCAGGAGAGGGAAATTTGGTGGGATCAGGACATCAGGGGAGGACAGTTAGAGCCAATCAGGCTGGCAGGAGAGCAGTTAGGCATTGATCAGGCTGGCAGGGGTATAGTTAGGGGATGATCAGGCTGGCAAGCAGAAGTAGCAAGGGGCAGTGAGCAGGCAGGCAGGTGAGCAGTTGGGAGCCATCAGTCCTGGATTGTGAGAGGGATGTCCAACTGCCCCATTTAAATAGGCAATTGGACATACCTTGAGGGATCCCAGATTGGAGGATGCAAGCTGGGCTGAGGGACAACCACCCCAGCCACCTGCATAAATTTTGTGCACTGGGCTCTAGTTAGAAATAAAAAAAAACATTATAGGAAACAAATAGGTATTAATAATGTATTCAGTGAAATAAGACTAAGATTACAGAGCAGTATTTATTTTTATATATTCTATTACCTAGCTAACTGTTTTCCAAAACATATGCAATATATGTTTTTTTGCATGAATGGATTAATGTAACTCTTGTAATTTTTAAGCGATTCTTGACCATTTGTGCAGTGTGATACTCATGTAGCAGTAAATGTCAATATACAGATTCCTTTCGCTTATTTTATTTTTGTTAACTTTTGCATTATGTCTAGATTCTGTATACAACATTATTTTTGAAGTCACTTTCAATCTTATTTACTCATGTATTCTCTCACTATATTCATGAAATATCTTTGGTTTTATTTCAAAAATTATTCTTTATACATTTTAACATGTTCTATTTTTAAGGGGAATATTATTGTGATAATCAATAAATAAATGATCTGATGATTAAAATGTAAAGGGATGGATCTTTAATGTTGCTCTTGGATTCACTTTTAGCCACTATAAAATACATATTTAAAGTGCTCTAGAAAATTACAAAAGGTCTCTTTTTCTAAGGAAAATCATTAAATTCCTAGTTTCTTCTTATTAACAGCTTCTCTGCTTGGTTACCATGACAAAAAAATAAAATAAAATTAGGTGACCACTCCCTAAGCCAAGTGATCTCAATCTGGCAATCCCAGGTCACCAGCACAGCACATAGCCACTGACTTCTAGGGCTGTTTTTGCTGCTGCTCTGAGTGTTTTATAGAGTTATTATATGTGAAATGATCATGCATAGGATCTAATTGATTTTAGGAGTTTCTTATTCTGTCAGTTTCTTGACTAAACAGAAAAGTGAGAGGGACAGTAATAAAATATATTGGGTTTAAGTAAGTCAAGGTTCCTATGTTCTATGAAAGCAAAGTTTAAGTTTTCCACCATTCATTGAGATGTTAGCTAAATGGCATGCTGATGCTGGCACTAGAGGAGGAGAGTGAGGTAGGAATTAAGCCTGTGAAGGAGAGTTACTGTGTATGGTCTGAGTAAGGAAAAGTGTACTTGGAACTATTGAAGAATATGAATAAAGCTGTAGAAGAATGCCAGGGGATCATTAGAGTCTAACTTATGATTACTCTCTAGTTTCAAAGTTCCCCAAATGCTTGCCCCACTCTCTATTTGGTATTCTGTGCCTCCCCATCTGTCCTGTGATTTATGGTCAGCCTGGACACCTTGTTGGTATATTCAATGCCTACAAACTTTCCATCCATTTTTTGAACTTGCTCACCTGCCATTCCACTTTTTAGGCCTTGAAACCATATTTACAGTTCATTCTAATTGATTTTAAGATGTTGAACATTACTCATGAATGTCACAACAGAGTGGCATGTAGGTTCTCTAAAAACTTTGTCATCCAACCCCTAATGGTATTTTTCATTAATTATTTTTTCCATGATTCTATTATATCTATACATAAAACCCTAGGTGGCCCTCATGCACTCGTGCCCTCACATCATCACAAGATGGCTGCTCCATGTCATCACAATATGGCCACCACAAGATGACTGGCAGGGGAGAGCAATTGGGGGCCATCAGGCCAGCAGGGGAGCGCAGTTGGGGGTGATTGGGGCAGCAGGGGAAGGCAGTTGGGAGCCATTTGCCCAGCAAGGGAGCAGTTAGGCGTCAATCAGGGTAGCAGGGCAGTGATTAGGGGAAGATCAGGTTGGCAGGCAGAAGCAGTTAAGGGCAATCAGGCAGGAAAGCAGGTGGCAGTCCCGAATTTTGAGAGGGATGTCCAACTGCTGGTTTAGGTCCAATCCACATCCCCCAGTGCATAAATTTTGTGCACTGGGTCTCTAGTTTTTTATGTAATTCATTTATTAATTAACCCATTTGACATTTTATAGTGTGTACCTACAATATACGAGGCCAAATTGCCCATCTATAAAGCAGAAAAAGTCTGTAAATTAGCATCATAATTTTATTATATTTCTTTTGAATCTACTTTCTTCACTGTCACACAATTTCTCTACTTCTTACCTTTGTTCTCTTTTCTCCTCCTTCATTTTTAATGGAAATAAGATAATATTAAATAATAAAAGAGGTAACTATGCAGAAAGTATTGAGTGGTTTTAAAGATGGAGGATGCCAATACACACTTAAAGTAACACTAAGGAGAGACTGAGACACTGATAATTAAAACTTAATATCGCAGCTTTTCTAAGTGTTGTTTCTCAATGACTTTTTATGTTTGGATAGAGAAAAAATTGTTTTCAGAGATTCTTTTTCTTTAAAATACTTATTGTTGAAAGTATTACATATGTCCTTTTTTTCTCCCATCTATCCCTTCTAGCCTGCCCCTACCCTTCCACCCTCCACCCCCTGGCTTTCACCACCTTATTATCTGTGTTCATTGGTTATGCACATGTGCATATCAGTTCTTTAGTTTATCTTTTTCTACTTTCCACCTCACTTCCCTTCTCTTTGAGACTCCACAGTCTGTTCTATACTTTTATGTTTCTGGATCTATTTTGTTCATCTGTTTATCTTGTTCATTAGATTTCACATATAAGGAAGATCATGTGATACTTATTTTTCTCTGACAGACTTATTTTGATTAGCATAGTACTTTCCAGGTCCCTCCATGCTGTGTCAAATGGTAAAATAGTGGTTGTTCCATGTTCATGAAAATTAATCACTTCTACTCTTTTATAACTCTTGTTGACTTTCCAATTTTATATGTTAATTTATTCAGTTTCTTTATTCAGTCTCAGTCTATGCTAACACATGCTTTGTCGAATGTTACTTGGGCATAGAAGTTTGGTTAGATTTCTGGGTTCTCTATTCCATTACATTGATCTATATGTCTTTCTTGTGCCAGTACAGGTTGTTTTGAGAACAGTGGCTTTGTAATGCAGCTTGATATCTGGTATTGAGATCCCACCTACTTTGTTCTTCTTTCTCAAGATTGCTGTGGCTATTTGGGGTATTTTTTTATTCCAGATGAATTTTTTGAAAAGTTGTTTCTAGATCTGTGAAATATGCCATTGGTATTTTAGTGGGGAGTGCATTGAATCTATAGATTGCTATGGGTAAAATGGACATTTTGATTATGTTGATTCTTTCAAGCCATGAGCATGATATGCTCTTCTATCTTTTTAAGTCTTCCTCTATCTCTTTTGTCAGTGTCCTATAGTTTTCTGCATATAGGTCTTCTACCTCCTTAGTTAGGTTAATTCCTAGGTATCTTAATTTTTTTTGGTGTGATGGTAAATGGTATGGCTTTCTAAGTCTCTCTTTCTGTAAGTTCACTACTCGTTGCATAGAAATGCCATATATTTCTTGGTGTTAATTTTGTATCATGTTACATTGCTGAATTAATTCATTAATAAGTCTAACAGTTTTTTATGGAGTCTTTTGGGTTTTTTATGTACAATATGTCATCTGCAAATAAGGACAGCTTTACTTCTTCTTTTCCAATTTGGATGCCATTTATTTCTTCTTCTTGTGTAAGTGCAATGGCTAATACTTCCAGAACTATGTTGAACAGGAGTGGTGAGTGTGGGCATCCCTGCCTTGTTCCTGTTCTTAGGGGAAATGTTTTTAGTTTTTGCCCATTGAGTCATGTTGTCTGTAGGTTTGTCATATATGGCTTTTATTATGTTGATATATGAACCTTCTATTCCCACCTGGCTGAGAGTTTTTATCAAGAAAGGGTGTTGAATTTTGTCAAATGCTTTTACTGCATCAATTGATATGACTATTTGACTCCCCCCACCCCCACTTTCTTTATATGATGTATTACGTTTATTGATTTACAGATATTGAACCATCCTTGCATCAAAATAAGTCCTATTTGGTAATGGTAAATGATCTTTCTGATGTACTGTTGGATTTAATTTGCTAGAATTTTGTTGAGGATTTTGGCATCTATGTTCATCAGGTATATTGGCCTGTAATTCTCTTTCACTTTGTTGTCTTTATCTGGTTTTACTATTAGATTGATGCTGGCTTCATAGAATGATCTTGAGAGTGTTACTTCCAATTGAATGGGATTACATCAAAATGAAAAGCTTTTGTACAGCAAACTAAGCCATCAATAAAACAATAAGAAAGCTCACTGCATCAGAGAACATATTTGCAAATATTATCATTGATAAATGTTTAAATCTCCAACATCTACAGGGAACTTATACAACTTAATAAAAGGAAGATAAATGATCCAATTTAAAAAAATGGGCAACTGACCTAAATAGAATCTTATTGAAAGAAAACAGAAGGAAGGCCAAGAAACATATGAAAACATACTCAAAGTCAGTAATTATCCAAAAGATGCAAATCAAACCGACAATGTTGTACTGTCTCACACCTGTCAGAATGGCAATCATCAACAAATCAACAAATGACAAGTGCTAGCGAGGATGTGGAAAAAATGGAACCCTCATGCACTGTTGATGAGAATGCATACTGGTGCAGCCACTGTGGAAAACAGTATGGAGTTTCCTTACAAAACTAAAAATGGAGCTCCCATTTAATCCAGTAATCCCTCCTCTAGGAATATATCCCCCCAAAACTAGAAACACCAATCAGAAAATATATATGCACCCCTATGTTCATAGCAGCACAATTCACCATAGCTAAGATTTGGAAAGAGCTTAAGTGCCCATCGGCAGAAGACTGGATTAGAAAACTATGGTACATCTACAGAATGAATGGAATACTATGCTGCTATAAAAAGGAAAGCATTGTTACCATTTGCAGCAGTGTGGATGGACCTGGAGAGCATTACATTAAGTGAAATAAGCCAGGCAGTAAAAGAAAAATACCACATTATCTTACTCATTCATGAAAAATAAAGAACATTATAACCTGATGAATAAAATGATAGATACAGAGGCAGTAAAGCACTGAACAGACAGTCACTTTACAACAGAAAGGCTGGGGAGTGTTGGAGAGGAGGGGAATAGATCAAACAAATGACTTGTATGCATGCATATAAACAAACCAATGGGCATAAGACACTGGGATTGAATGGGATGAAGGCATGCGTCAGGGGCTAATGGAGGCTGGGGAAAGGTCAATGGGAAAAAAACAAGGAGATATATGTACTAATATATGTAATGCTTTAAACAATAAAAGTATGTAAAAATTGACATTTCATAAGGAATATATATGTGAAATTTCAAACTTTGTACCCCCAAATTTTGAAAATCAGTAAAATTAGTTTAACCATTATAGGGAACTAATAGAAACTGTGCATACAAAAAATATGAAGAACTCATAAAACCCAATACCAAGCAAATAACCCAATTAAAAATGAGCAGAGGGCTTGAAGAGACACATCTCATAAGAAGACATACAAATGGCCAACAGCTATATAAAAAACTGTTCATCATCACTAGTAATTAGGGAAATACACATCAAATCTACAATGAGATACCACCTCACATCTGTTAGAGTGGCCATTAACATTAAAACAGATAATAAGTGTTGGAGAGGTTATGGAGAAAAAGAAACTCTCATTTACTGCTAGAGGGAATGTAGAGCCACTATGGAAAACGGTCCAGTAATTTGTCAAAAAATTAAGATTAGAATTACCGTATGACACAGAAATTCCCTTCCTGGGTATATACCCCCTAAAAAACAACTTAAAAGCATGTATTCAGAAAGATGTATGTGCTCCTATTTCATTGAAGTATTGTTCACAGTGGTCAAGACATAGAGACAACTAAAGTGTCTGCAATAAAGGATGAATAAAGAAGATGTGGCACATGTAATACAACTCATCCCTAAGAAAGGAATGAATAGTGCCATTTTAACAATATAGATGGACCTTAAGAATATTATGCTAAGTGAAATAAGTCAGTCAGAAAAGCTAAGAACCAAAAATAAAAAATAAAATAAAATAGCTAAGAACCATGTAACTTCAATCATCATCATACCTAATAATAGACAAACATGTAATTTGACTATACCTCCGCTATGCCCAAAGCCAATAGGAGTCACTATGCAAATTAACCCAACAAAGATGAGGATTAATTTGCATAAGTATGCACCCAGCAGCTTGGGTCTAGGAACTTTCTTAGCACTCAGATCATTCTAAGGTAAGCCCCCTTGGGTCCTCAGCAACCTGGGAAGGGTCTGAGCCAGGGGGCTCCTGGGCAGGGGCAGAGCTGGTTGATCGGGTGATCCAAGGGAGCTGGGAGTCCCCTGTCTAGCCCCAAGCCCTGGTTAGAAGCTTGGGGTCAGGGCAGGTATGGAGCCGGGTGATCAGCGATCAGAGAGAGATGGGGATTCCCTATCTAGGACCCAAGGTCTGACCAGTGCCTTATGGCCTGGGCAGGGGCAGAGCCAGAGATCGCAGGGAGCTGGGAGTGCCCTGCCCAGACCCTAAGCATAGCTCAGAAGCTAGGGGCCTGCACAGGGACAGAGCTGAGAGATCAGAGGGAGCTGGGGTCCCCTGTCCAGCCCCAAGCCTGGGGCCAGATGCTTGAGACCTGGGCAGAGGTGGAGCCAAAAGATCGGAGGGAGCTGAGGATCCCTAACCTAGGTCCCAAACCTCAGCCAGAGAGAACTGGCTTGGAGCCTGGGCAGAGTAGGAGCCGGGGGATCAGAGAGACCTGGGGGCCCCTGCCCAGGCCCCAAGCCTGGGCAAGAGTCATGGGGCTTGGGCAGGGCCAGGGCCCGGAGATCAGAGGGAACTGAGGGACCCTTGTTTAGGCCAAAGGCTTGGGGCCTCAGCAGAGGTGGAGCCGGGTAATTGGAAGGATTTGGGGGGTCCCCTTTCCAGCCCCCAAGATGGAGCCAAGGGCTTGGGACCTGGGCAGGGGCAGATTAGGGAGATTGGAGGGTGCTGGGGTTCTCTCCCAGGCCCCAAGCTCGGGCCAAAGTCTTGGGGCATGGGCAGGGGAAGAGCCTCTCAATCCAAGGGTTCTGGGGGTCCCCAGCCCAGGGCCCAAGCCCACGGTCAAAGACTTTGGACCTGGACAGGGGTGGAGCCAAGCAATAGGACAATTGGAGGGAACTGGGGGTTCCTGTCCAGAGGTTTGGGACCTGAGCAGTGGCGGAGCCCGATATGGCGATGGGAGGGAGCTGGGGGGGGGGTCCCTGCCTAGGCCCTGAGGTTATAGGCCTGGCAGGGGTGTAGTTGTTGATCAGAGGGAGCTGGGGTGTATGTCCAGGCCCCAAGCCCCTGCCAGAGGCTTGAGGGCTGGGCAGGGGCGGAGCCGGTGATCAGGAGAAGGGAGGAAGCTGGGGGACCACTGCTTTGTCCCCAAGGCTTTAGACCTTGGCAGGGGTGGAGCCAGAGATCAGAGGTTATTGGTATGAACTGACTGCTTATTGACTAAACTCTCTGTTTGTCACAGGTAATATTCTTAGTAACTTGGGTATAATAATCCAAAAAGGTGATCTAGGGTTTTTCCACTACATTCCTGAAGAAAAAAAGGAAGATCTGCTGCTGGAGGGCTAAGAAATGTCAGGTTTGCTGACTGCAGGGTCAGGTTCGATTCTGATCAAGGGCAAGCTCCTCCCTGGTTGGGGCCCAGGTCAGGGCTCATACAGGAGGTAACCAATCAAAGTGTTCCTCTCACTTTGATTATCTATGTCTTTTCCTTTCTCTTCTACATTCTCTAAAAATCTATGGAAACATATCCTCAGGTGAGGAAAAAAAAGAAGGAAGGAAGGAAGGAAGGAAGGAAGGAAGGAAGGAAGGAAGGAAGGAAGGAAGGAAGGAAGGAAGGAAGGTCATATCCTATGAAAAAACACATCTTGAAAATGCCTAAATAATGTTGTCATTTTTTTCATGGTGAAGGGACTGGAGTCCGTGTTGATGAAAACACCTTGGTGGCTTCGGTGACTGGCAATGGCTGCAACAGCGGGATGATGAGGCTGGTGCCTTCCTCTGATAGCCCTGTTGCTTCAGTAGGGGCTTGACAGGAGGGGAGGAGTTTCCAGGGATAGGTTTAGGGCTTAGGAGTACAGGTGATGAAAGTAGTAATCGGAATCTCCAAATTCATTTTCTTGGAGTGAGCCTCTGAAGTATTAGCCATATAGTGAAATTGTTCTTGCTCTCAGCACTATTCCTAGTCTTGATACACACTGAGATAACAACAAAAACAACAAAAGATATACTTATCTGTCATCCTGACAGTGTCGCTACTTCAGCTGCTGAATACAGGATTCCAGCATCAACCCTAGTGGACAGGCAATAGTGTATGTAGGTGAGACACTGACACTGTCTTTTCCCCAGTGGGACCTGCTTACTATTGTCAGGAAGGATTTCTATGACATGTGATGGAAGCTGCTCCTTTCTAATTTGTTCTGTCACCAGTAATCTTCTAAGCTAGGAAAGGCTTGCAATTGCAATTGAGGGTAATGCCTTTTGGAATCTTTCACAGAGACATTTCC
Source organism: Lasiurus borealis (assembly GCA_004026805.1). Taxonomy (NCBI): domain Eukaryota; kingdom Metazoa; phylum Chordata; class Mammalia; order Chiroptera; family Vespertilionidae; genus Lasiurus; species Lasiurus borealis. The sequence goes on along the minus strand of PVJN01023465.1, from coordinate 9,976 downwards.
TTGGACTTCGGTCTGCATGCAGGATGGCTGGCATAGGCAGGTGCAGAACTGGTATCAGTGTTCCTCTGAGACCTTATTTCAGAGTACAGTCCTGACCCTATTTCCTAACATTCTCATCATAAATTATTTTTTAGGAGTCCAATTGCCCTTTCAGAAACCTGCTCTTGGCTAAGATTCTCCAGTCTCTTTCTATGGTTATGATTTTCATTTAAATATGTCTCTCTTTCTGGCTTTACTATAGATCCACACAGCTGGCTGGCATTAGAGCCTGACATAGTAAGACTATTTTTTAAGTAACTAAGTATTTGATCCCAAAATGTACTCTGCATGCTTTGAATCCCAATGTAACTTCAGTTAATACTCATAAGTAGAAAAGGCAAAAGAAGTGAATTTGTCACCTTTCATTGTTAACTTCTTTATTGGAAAAGGAAATTGGCCATAAGCTGGTAATATGGACTTCTCTGCATTTAACTCTCTACATTTTCTATCATAAAAGCATACCAACTCTTTAATCCAACCAAATTGGGAGAGCAAATAACTGATTATTCTGTCTTTTGAAACTATATAAATCTAGTTTCCTGCTTCTTTACAATGTCACATAAATGAAAAAGGATTTTCATTGCTAAAGAGATCTTTGAGACCAGTTGGTAGAGTCAAGTAAGTTTAAAAATGAGAAAAGAAAATGCATGTCCTGGAAAGGATTACTGAAGGTCACATTAGCTTTGAAGTTGGGTCTCTGTATTTGATGGCAAATATTTCCCCTAATTTACTAATTTTAAAAATACTTGGGCATATTTAATAATTGCACTATTGTGGACTTTTTCTGATATGGCCAAGAATCATGTTGAATTTTAGGTGAAAGTTAATGTCAGTTCATTTCATGTGAAACTCAGAAAATTTTTGCTATAATACTTGATATGAAAAATGTATTTTTAAAAGAAAGATTATCATTTCCACATTTTAATGGAAACATTAACATTAATACTAGTGGCTCAGTGCATGGATCTGTGCACATTGAAATGAAATTAATTAGAAGAAATATTTTGATAACACTATTTTTCCTTTTTCTATAATAAAAGTGTCAGAGATGAAAGAAAATTAGTAAAATGTATATGACAATAATATATAAATAGGTTAATAAATAAATAATAATAGCATGGTGTAACAACAACAAAGACATGATATAAAAACAATAAAAACATGATACAAAAAACAACATTGATACAAACAATAACTGATAAATTGATTGAACTTATTCTAATATCTCCCTGTATACCACATTAAGAATAAAAACACTTTCAGAGTGCTTGACTAATTTTGCTTGTAATGAAGTATTTAAAACTTTAACTTTAATGTCACATGCTCTTCACACTCAAGAGAAAGCAACATATAACTGAAAAACGGGTTCGGGTAGGAATATTCTTACTCTGTCTAAAGTTTATCCTTATGATTTATTAATAGTAATCACAAATTCTGGCATCACAAAAAACTGTCTTCACATTAATTTAAATGGGAGGCAACAGGAGAAACCAAGATGGTGGCATAGGTAAACACCTAAACTGCTGCCTCACACAACAATTTCAAAACTACAACTAAAAGACAAAATGGGCATCATCCAGAACCACAGGAAAGCTGGCTGAGTGGAAGTTCTACAGCTAGAAGGAAAGATAGGGGCTCACAGAAACCCAGAGGAGCTGTAAAAAGCAGAGATGGAGAGAGCGGGTGCCAGAGTACCTGGCTGGTTTTCTCTGGCTGAGGGAGACGGAGACTCTCAAAGCCATTGAACTCCTTATCCTACGACACTAGACTCCAGATCCAGCCAAAACTCATATGGGGGGAATTTAGACTGTGAAAAGGGAGAAGTGCACAGAAATTTAGAAGAGTTGCAAAAGATCAAAAGTCTGGTGGTGTGCATGACATTGTGTGCAGAGGACCAACTTCAGATTGTGCGGCTGGCTTTCACAAGTGGGCGGGAGACAGACCCTCCCAACTGTGCCACTTCTAACTCCACTAAACCCCAGTTTTGGGCAAAACCCTGGGGACCCAGACTCGTGTGGCCCTGGAGCGCAGGGGAGCCTGAGGGGCAGCAGACTAGAGCCACTTCGAGAGAGTGCATGCAGGCACAGGAACCACTCCAGCGATTACTCAGTCACATGAGACTCAGGGGCCATGGAGGGCGGGGCCAGCTGGAAGGCAAGACGGTCCCTTAAGCCCTGAGACTCCACCCATCCCAAGCTCAACAGAGAGGCTTTTGCAATTTTTCAAGTCTGGTATCATAAGGATGAATCCAATACAGAAGTTCTCCCAGCATAGTGAAAATGCCAAGACAAGGGAAGGGATCACAAACAAAAGAAATGCAGGAAAACAAACGACTAGATATAGAGTTCAAAACCACTCTTATAAGGTTTTTCAAGAATATCCTAGAAAAGTTGGATAAAGTTAGCGAGACCCAAGAGGATATGAAAAAGGACCAACTAGAGATGAAAAAGGATCAACTAGAGATGGAAAAGGACCAACTAGAAATTAAACATACACTGACTGAAATAAAACGTATTATACAGAGACCTAACAGTAGACTAGAGGAAGGCAAGAATCAAGTCAAAGATTTGAAATATAAAGAATCAGAAAACACTCAACTGGAAAAGCAAGAAGAGAAAAGAATCCAAAAAATGTGAAGATAATGTAAGGAGCCTCTGGGACAGCTTGAAGTGCACCAACATCAGAATTGTGGTGGTGCCAGAAGAAGAGAGAGAGCAAGATACTGAAAACCTATTTAAAGAAATAATGACTGAAAACTTCCCACAGTTGGTGAAAGAATAGACTTACAAGTTCAGGAAGCACACAGAACCCCATATAAAAGGAATCCAAAGAGGACTACATGAAGACACATCATAATTAAAATACCGAGAGCAAAAGAAAAAGAGAGAATATTAAATGCAGCAAGAAAAAAACAGTTCATTACCTACAAGGAGGCACCATATGACTGTCAGCTGATTTCTCAACAGAAATGATGCAGGCCAGATGGGGGTGGCAAGAAATATTCAATGTGATGAACAGCAAGAACCTACAACCAATCAATCTCTATCCAGCATAGCTATCATTCAGAATTGAAGGGCAGATAAAGAGCTTCATAGATAAGGAAAAGCTAAAGGAGTTCATCAACTCCAAACCAGTATTATATGAAATGCTGAAAGATAGTCTTTTAGAAGAGAAAGGATAAAAAAGGTAAAAGACAAAAAATTATGAACAACAAATACATATCAATCAACAAGTGAATCTAAAAATTAAGTGAATTAAAAATTTGATCAACAGAATAAACTGGTGAATATAATAGAATCAGGAGCACAGAAAGGGAGTGGACTGATAATTCTCAGGGGCAAAGGGGTGAGCAGTGTACAGGGAGAGACTGGACAAAAATCATACACCTATGGATGAGGTCAACAGGAGGGAGGGAAGGGTAGAGGAAGGGGTGGGAGCCAGGTGGTGGGGAGCTATGGAGGGGGGGGGAAAGAAACAAATGTAATAATCTGAATAATAAAGATTTAATTTAAAACAAATAAAAAAATGGGAGGCGAGTGTCAGACAGAGACAAATATTAGACATGTGCGAGTCAATGTTTATTTTTAAATTACCAGTGTGCATCATATGTGCCAGCCAATCAGTTGGTAGGACAGTCAGATGGATGGACAGTAGGTCATTTAGCTTTTTATATATAGAGATAATTAAATTATATATATATTTATAATTTCCAAAATTAGTGGAGATAGTTTCAAAGAAATAAACAGCAAATATTTTAATTGGCTGTGAAAGGCTCTTTACACATTATAACTTAAACTAGAGGCCTGGTTTATGTGATTCATGCACGAGGGGCAGTGTTCCTCAGCCTAGACTGCACCCTCCTCAATCTGGGACCCCTTGACTGACATTTAAATGGGCAGTTGAACATTCCTCTCACAAACTGGGACTGTTGGTTCCCAACGCTTACCTGCCTACCTGCCTGATTGCTCCTAACCGCTTTTACCTGCCAGCCTGATCACCTTGTTACCATTCCCTTGCCAGTCTGATTGACGCTTAACTGCTCCTTTGCTGGCCTTTTTGTCCCTAATGGCCCTCCCCAGCTGGCCGGGTCACTCCTAACTGCCATCCCTTGGCAGCCTGGTTGCCCCTAACTACCCTCCCTTGCTGGCCTGGTTGCCCCCAAATCCCCTCTTTGCAAGCCTTATCCCTCCCAACTGCCCTGCCCTGCAGGCCTGGTTCCCTCCCAAACTTCCCTCCCCTGAAGGCTTGGTGGCCTCCATACCTCCCTCCCCTGCAAGTCTGGGCATGCTTAACTGTTCTCCCTACAGTCCCAATCTCCCACAACTTCCCTTCCCTGCTGGCCATCTTGTGATGGTCGTCTTGTGTCCCCATGGGGGCTGCCATCTTTGACCACTTGGGGACAACCATCTTGTGTTTTGGAGTGATGGTTATTTTGCCTCTTACCTCTTCATTATATAGGATTATTATGTAAGATAAATTGAAAAGCCTCTGGCCTTAATACAAATACTGTATCTCGTACACCAACTAGCCATATGTCATTATAAACAACTTAAGTTACTGCCCTCAGAAAGCTTGTTAAATACAATCTTTCTACCCCAAACATATATAATGTATTTTATTTCCTAATTCTTATTATCAACCAACATTATATTAGTACAACATGTCACCAAGAAAAGGGAACACAAAAGTCTATATTATTATAGGAAAATAAAAGTGAGAGTATCAATGTGGGATAGCTGGATGGGAGGGAGACCAATTAAAATGTTGCCTCCAGGGAGGGACCAATGACAAGTAGACACTGAGGATGACAGAAGGAGGGATATTGAAAGGGACACTAAAATCAAACTGCTATACAGATTTGCCAATGGCACACCATTAAAACAACAGCACAATAATTGAAAATAGTGAATGGAAAGGCATCTATTTAAGAATTATGAACTTATTCAAAACATTCTTATAGGAAACATGACAACAATTGTTAACACTGTCTCTACTATCAGAGTGAAGTTTTATCAGAATCCCAAGCTCCACCATGATTATTAACAGAGCACAGAGACAGATATTTCAAGAAGCCAAATGATTCTTAAGCACTAATAATTAATTGTTAATCAGACTTCTTAGTTGAGTGCCAGATCTCAGTTAAATTTGGCCTAGCAGGAAAGTGAACAGTACAAATAGGCTGTGGGACACATTTACTTTGAGGAGCACCACATTATAATATTTATGTGATAAAAGCCCCATTATTTCTTAAAAAAAATACACATATAAATAGCTGGTTATTCACAAAGTTTTGGAAAAAGTACCTAATCATATAAACATGTTTCAAAATTGATGACTTTATGGTTGATTAAAATATGCCATATAATTAATATTTGGATCAAAATTATATTTATGTAACTCTAAATATGTTTAGTCAGTTATTCCTTAAAAATACTGCAGAACTTCACATTTTTCTAACATGAAAATATATTATTCTGGGGCTTTATTTCTTGAAGATTATATAGTGGAATGATATTTTTGTTCTTATTGATTAAGTAAATTTCCAGTACTCTGTATTAGGATGCCAGTTTATATAAAATACGTTGATAAAGGCATTCAAAATCATGAAAAGGGGATGGAGGAGAAAGTGTATATTGACATTAAACATTATGCTTTTTCTAGGTTTAGCTTAGGTCTTAACTCATGTTGGGTTAGTGGCTCCAGGGGAGAATGTGTCCTTGGGCAAGCTTACAACCTTAGAAGTCTAGTAACTATTCTCGCTTAGTTCTAACAAAGGTCAACATAGAACAGACAAAAGGTTAAGTAAAGTTTCTTTATGCCAGAATATTAAATAATTTCCCAAAGTGAAAACTTCCTGTTTATTGTTTCTTTACCTTTTTCTTCCACTTATAGAGGAAATGACTGTAAAACAGAGAACTCCTCGACTGAGAGGGGGTTTATTCTTGATTCCCCCTTAGAATGTGACTTCCTCATTTCACTGCAACTTCAAAGAAAAGTAGAGCAAACTAACTTCGCTATTTTCCAAAGAAATTTATTTTATATACTATAAATTATTAATGTATTTTAGTGTAGATACATTTTCCTAAAATTTAAGACATCTTAAATTGCAAATCCTCTTTTTTATTTTTTTATTAGACAAGTCAGATATTTACTGACATATTTCAATCTCTCCTACTTTCTGAAGAAGAATTAGCAGAATTGTGCAGAGTGATGCATTGTGGTATTATCAAACTGAATTGATCTGAACATAAGAAAGGAGGAAAAATTCTTATAGGATGCAATTTGCAATTTGGAGCACAGAATAAAATAGCAATTTCATCAGGATGGTCTTCCAGGAGCCATTGTGCTGATCAGCCACAGTGAAAACCCCTATCTGAGTATTATTCAGAGTATTAGCATATTCCAACATTAGCACACTTCCACTCTTCCTCAGCTCATTACCACAGCTGAAGGTAATGGGCACTTTTTTATTTCACTTTTTTTTCTAAATTTTCTCTTTAATCAGGTTAATACTGAAGTTTCAACCTTTCTCTGGTAATTATAGTCAGAAACATGGCTGTGCAAACTTACTAAGAAAATGCCAAGGGTATTAAGTGATAAAAGAAAATTGCCTTGCACTAGTCAACTACTTGAATATATCTAATCTTCTTCTTCTTCTTCTTCTTCTTCTTCTTCTTCTTCTTCTTCTTCTTCTTCTTCTTCTTCTTCTTCTTCTTCTTCTTCTTTACCTTAACGTCTTCTTATAAATGTGTTTCTTTGACTGTTATAAAAGTTACTATAGCCACCAGATTTATGTATTTCTTATATATTACCACAAATGTGTAGGAACAAAGTTTAACTCATTCATATGACTAATTTGACAGATGTAAATGTAATTTTACTTATATGAATAAATATATCAATTCAGGATAACACATTTTTCTGTATTTTTAACAATACATATTATTTTTAATTGGGAAAAGACAAGAATTTTCTTTGGTCTTGAAAAATGGCGGCGGAGTAAACAGACCCATCTGGAGCTTTGTCGCTGGGCAGAGGGAGAGAGAGCGGCTGGGAGTCGCACTGGGAGTGATTGGAGGCAAGTTGGGAGCCAGTTATCCTCCAGGAGAAGGCGGGGAACTGCTGGAAGGGGCTCTCCCAGCCGGGCAGCCCCACTGCAAAGGGGTTTTTGCCCGCCCGAGCCCCTGGCAGGAGCGCGGAGACCGCGCCATCTTTCAGAGGGAGGTGGATGTCTGCAGCCATCTGAAGCCGGCAGCTGCGCACACATCAAGCAGCTGGGGACCCGGGGACCCAGAGCTCCGCTCTCCAGCACGGACACGCAGCGGACCCAGAGATCCACGGACACGCAGCGGACTCAGAGATCCACGGAGCACACGGTGAGATCAGACTGCGCCTGGGATAAGAGGGAGGTCTGGAAGCTGCGGAGGATGGAGGCACCCCGAGCAGCCGGGGACACAGAGCCGGCTTTCCAGGCAGCGCGGACGCGCGGGCAGCGGATTCGGAGATCCGCACGGCGCAAGGAAGGGTCAGATTTCGCCCAGGTCGGGGTGAGGTCTCCTACCGTCACACAACAGAGAGGCGTACGCCTTGGGAGCCTGGCTGCGGGAAAGCTGCCACTGGAGAGGCTCCCAGAGGTGGGCAGGGCGTGAACCCTAAGTGTGGAGGCAAACCCTCTGAGCTGTTGATGGAGGAGAGCTCTGGAAAACGACTCCTCTTTTTTTTTTTTTTCTTCTTTCTTTCTGGGGTGGAGGGACAGCCTGGGAGTTATTGCAGTGTCCCGGCCACAAAACCCCCATGGACTGGCTTGGAGAACCAGACAGTAGCAGGATCTGAGCACAGCCTGGAGAGGTTCCCTGCTTTGTCTCAGAGATCAATTCTGAAACACTGCCACCCAGTGGAGGACACACAGAATAATAGTGGAAGTAAAGGAGCATCTAATTTATTTTTATTTTTTTTTCCCTTTTCCTTTTTTTCCGTTTTTTTCCTTTTTTTTTCTTTCTTTATTTTATTTTATTTTTCATTTCACATATTTTAATCAAAAGACCATTTTTTTTCTTTCCACATCAATTGATTTTTCCTTTTTAACTATTGCATTTTTGTTTTAAACTAGTATTATTATTTAATATTAGTATTTTACTTTTTGGAAAAAATAACTGTCATTTTGTTTTCTATTTATTTTATTTCGGGATTAGAGTTCAACATTCTATTTTCATCTTTCCTTTAGCATAATATTACTCCAACTCAACTCTACCTTTATGCCGACACCTTCCTCCTAATTTTACCCATTTTCTCGTCTTAATTCTCTCTCCCTTTTCCAACTTTAGATTCTCCCTATTCTTTCTCTTTACCTAGTTAAAATTTCACCCCATTTATACATCTAATTTCAAATCCCCTACTACAAATCCAATCTCTTCTTCCTCCATTAGCCAAAAAGTTGTTTTTTTCTCTAAGTCTTTTTGTTGGGCTATTTGCCTAAAAAGTGATTATATCGATTTTTTGAAATTTCTTGTGAGATTTTTTTAGTTTATTCTACTTGTTTTATTTTGCTTTTTGCTTGCTTTGTTTTCTAACTCTCTCTTCCCTCACCTCCCTCGATACCAGTTGCTATTTGCAGTTTACATTAAGCTCTAGGTACTGGTTGCTGGCCTATATTGGGATTGGTGACGGTTCTATTGGAGTTGCCTCTTGACATCTATATTTTGTTCCCCCTTTCTCTCTTATACGCTTTCTTTTCTCTCTGACTTTTTTTCTTCCTTCTTCCTTCACCTTTTTATTTTCTTATTTTCTTGTATTTTATTTTTTTTGATCATTTATTTATCTTTTATTTTTCTTTTTTCTCTCGATCTCCCAATTTGATTTGGCATTTCTTTCTTTTCTTTTTTCCCCAATTTCCTCTCCTCCTTTCTCTATTTACCTCTAATTTATCCTTCATTGGTGGTCACCTTATTTGTGATTATTAACATCCTAAATACATTTTTACTCAACGCCTTGCGTGCTGTACCTGGCCGTGTTGTAGTTTGTGCTGCTCAATCAACGTAGGAGAGAGAAATACATAGCCAGACACCCGGAGAAGAAAGACCATGGGCAGAAAAAGAAACAGCCCACATAAGATAGAAAGGCAGGTTTCACCAGAAAAGGAAGTAAACGAAATAGAAGCAGAAACAAGCCAGACAGAGAAAGAGTTCAGAGAAGCGATCATAAGCTGGTTTAAAAGATTGGAAGACAAAATCGACAAGAGCATAGCAGAAGGGAAGAAGAGCCAAGAGGAAGTGAAGAAGACCCTCGAGGAAGTGAAGAAGCAGCAAGAAGAAATGCAGAAGAAACTAGATGAGGTGCAGAATAAACAAGAAGAAATGAACAATGACATAAAGAACTCGATAGAAAGCATCAAAAGTAGACTAGAAGAAGGAGAGGACCACAAAAGTGAGCTAGAAGACACGGTAGGAAAAAATACCCAAGTACAGCAGCTTCTAGAAAAAAAAGTTAAAAAGCATGAGGAGAGCCTAAGGGAACTTTGGGATAACAAGAAACAAAACAACATCCGTATAATTGGGGTTCCAGAAAGAGTGGAAACTGAACAAGGATTAGAGAACGTGTAAAGAAATAATGACAGAAAATTTCCCCAGTATAGAAAAGAAAAAATGCACACAAATCCAAGAAGCTTACAGAGTTCCAAGCAAAATGAACCCCAACAAACCGACACCAAGGCACATTATAATTAAATTGGCAAACACAGATGACAAAGTAAGAATCTTAAAAGCAGCCAGAGAGAAACAGAAAGTTACCTACAAAGGAACCCCCATAAGACTAGCTACTGACTTCTCAACAGAAACTCGTCAGGCTAGAAGGGAATGGAATGAAATATACAAAGTCATGCAAAGGAAGGGTCTGAATCCAAGAATACTGTACCCTGCAAGACGCTCAATCAAAATTGAAG
>PVJN01023464.1:0-32297 GCA_004026805.1 Lasiurus borealis | reverse complement strand
GAAGAGTGACCTAAGAATCCTTTCTACATAATTTTTACTTCTAGACTGGAAACAGTCCACGTGTCCATCAGTAGATGGGTAGACAAATATGCTGTAATACACTTATACCATTAAATACTAAGCAACAGTAAAAATAAAGGATCTCTTAACCTTTGAGACAGCATGAGTACTATCTAAATGAAACAAGCTAGTCAGAGAAAGACAAGTATCACATGATCTTACTCACATGTGGAATCTAATGAACAAAATAAAACTGATGAACCAAACAGATCCAGAGACATAGAAGCATAGAACAGAATGTGGAATCTCAGAGAGGAGACAGAGGGAGGGTGGGTGGTTGGGAAGTGATCAACCAAAGAGCTTGTATGCATGCATGCATAGTCCATGGACACAGACAATAGGTTGGTGAAGGCCTGGGGAAGGGGTTGGGAGCAGGCTAGAAGGGCCAATGGGGGAATAAAAGGGACATATATAATACTTTCAATAATGAATATATTTTTTTAAAAAAGAAAAGGCTGATGAAATTATACAAAAATCTCTCTATATAAAAGCCTAAGTGACTGGCTGACTGGCCAACCAGCTGGTAGCTCTGATGCGCACTGACCACCAGGGGACAGATGCTCAACACATGATCGGAAACCACAACCACAGGCATGGAAACATGGAACAGACTGATGAATCTCAGAGGGAACGGGGGAGAAGGAAGGCAGGAAGAAATTAACCAAAGATCTTATATGCTGACTAGAGGCCTGGTGCACAGATTTGTGCACTGGTGGGGTCCCTTGGCCTGGCCTGTGGGGATTGGGCTGAAACTGGCTCTCTGACATCCCCTGAGGGGTCCCAGATTATGAACCCATGCACCAGGCCTCTGGTATTTTATAAAATTATATATTTATTAAAGATAACAAATATTGTATTATTAAAATGCCACTTTCTCTCAATCATTGCTTTATATTATGTAAAATGGTAAAAACAGTACATCATCTATGTGTTTAATGAGGTAAACAGAAACTATGTGTACTCTAATAGGTTTTGTTAATGTATTTATTTAAAAATATTATTATGAAGTTAAAGTTAACACAGAATCCTCTAGAAAGGCTATGTCAAGACAATGTGGTATGATGTTGAATCTATCTTGAAATCACAAGGGAATGGAGGACCCTATATCCAATGTTTATATGATTAGTTGCCTGTGATCCTTTTTACAACTCAAAAGCCTGGAATATAACATGTTAAACTAGCTCAAGTTTCTCTAGTCCTACCAAAGTTATACATAATTAAAGTACCTTGTACTAAACTTTCCTTTCTAGATATATAGACCTATTCAAATTATCTTCTAATTATTTCAGGTAGATCAATGACCATACCAGAATGTTATTAGCTTACTTGCTCTGGCCCATCAGAAAGAGAATCATGCAACATACAAAGTATAAGCAACAACAAAATACTAGGTTGCTTATAATTAGTAGCTATCAGCAGAGAAACACTAACTACTTTTAATTTACTTTCTCTAAGTAAAATTCAGAATCAGCTCTATTTGTTGTGAAAAAACAAAACAAAAACAAAACAATAACACTGGAGTAAACCCATAGGTATCACATTATAACTTAAATAATTATTATTAAACAGCTATCATAGTTGTTTTTCTCTGTGATCTAAAATTCTTTCAAATGCATGTATAATTAAAGTTGTTCATTGTAACAGTAAAGTTAAAATAAAAATGTTTGAGATCAATTCCATACCCAGTGATTTGGTTTTTTTTATAGTTATATTACAAGTGTCTCAAGGTACTTTTGTAATTGGTTTTATTATCCTCACCTTTTTGTACACTTAAATATCAACAATTTATGGTTATTTTGGTAAAATGTACTGACATTTATTAGGGTTTATAATTGTACATTTTTATATTATTCTCTATTTTTCTAATTAATAGGTTCAAAGGTAGAAAGAAGGAAAAAGCATACAGAAATGTTAACTCTGCACTTGGAGAATCTGGAATCATTACCCAAAATGCTAAATATTTCATAGTCATATAAATTTTAATTCTGAACAATACTGATAAAAGTTTCACTGCAATTTAACTATATTTAAGGCATTTGAGAAGTTTAAGAATAAGGTACTATGCTGCTATAGTAATAAGAAGTTAGCAATCTGAGAGCTATAACATCTAGCTATTAATAATTCATATAAATGTACATACTGGAACTGATCTGTCATCAAATTTTTTTCATGAACAGCAAAAATTAAGATTTGAGTGCTCAATGCATAAGTAATTTTTAATATTCTTAAAATAAGTAAGCAGCATAAGAATAAATACTCAGTTGAAAAGAGATAGTTACTTATTACTAAAATTATATTTTTAGGATAGGATATTTCTAGGCAACAGAGCAGAAATGCGCACTTCCTCTTAGGAGAAGGGCCTGTGTTATTTCCAACTAATAAAAATCATATTAGTAGTATTATTAAAGTATCAATAAGCTAATGAGAATACAAATTATTTAAAAGTCAACTTTGTTAAGAATATTTATCATTATATTAGATTAATGTATAAAATTTCTGATATTTTGATCTTTAGAAATTACCAATTCCACATGGCTTACCCTAATAATTGATTCATGAAATGAGAAAAACTTTAAGATGCAATGAAAAATTTTTTCTATTACTATTTTTAAAAATTAGCCCATAGAAGAGTTAGATGAAAAAGGGCAACATTTTTCAAAACAATAGAAAGCTATAGAAAATCATGTTTACGTTTATAGATCCCTTTAAGATATTTTTAAGAATGACTGTTAACCATTATTACCCAGGATGTACCAAAATGTGTAAATTACAATTCTGTCAGACAATTGTCCAAAGATATTTATGTAAAGTTTACTTATTTGAGTCTAATGGTATAAAGCAAAGAAATAGAAGTGAATTTGCTACAGCAATACTACTAAAACTTTTTATAGCTAAAATAATTTCTTTTAAGAAAGACATGTCACATGACAAACTTTTATTCCCATCTTAAAGAACATTATGTGACATATCTAGTGCAAGCAACAAGTTTTCTCCCTAATTAGTATAAGGAGCCAAACTAATTTGGCAGAAGAAACCAAGTCGGTGGAGACATTCACTCATTTATTCAATTATTCATCAGAGGTCATGGCACAATATGCCAATATAAATGTTTTAGGTTTAGTAGGATACCACCAATGCATAAAGAGACATGAGGCCCTCATTAGTTTGGCTCATTGAATAGAACATTGGCCTATGGACTAAAGGGTCCCAGTTTTGATTCTGGTCAAGAGCACATGCCAGGGTTGTGGGCTCCATGCATAGTAGGGGGTGTGCAGGAGGCAGCCAATCAGTGATTCTCTCTCATCATTGATGTTTCCATTTCTCTCTCCCTCTACCTTCCTTTCTGAAATCAATAAAAATATTTTTTTTTTAAAAAAGAGACATGCAGATGCTCTAACTTATCCTAATAAAAGAGTAATGTGCAAATTGACCACACTTCCGCTACACCCACCAGCTATGCCCACCAGCCAATTAGAGCGAATATGCAAACATGCAAACTGACCCAACCAAGATGCCTATGGCCACAGAGTGCAGGAGAGAGGCTTTCCGCACACAGTGGTGGGCCCAGGTCTCTACTTAAGGCTACAAAGTTTCAATGGCTGTGCAAGCAGAAGGAGTGGCTCTGCTCCAGGCTACAAAGTTTCAATTATAGAAAATAAATAAATCCCAGATACCAAGGCCTCTGCTTGGGTCACTGTGGGGTGTGGCCAGCCTGCAAACACCACAGGCCCCAGCCCAGGCCACCCCATGCCTCAAGGGAACACCCACCCAGATCCAGGACACCCTTCTGGGCAAACCAGTTGGTCCCCACCCAAGCACCAGGCCTCTATCCTATCTAATAAAAGAGTAATATGCAGATTGACCATCACTCCAACACACAAGATGATTGTCTCCATGTAGTCAAAAGATCCTGCCCCCATGTGGACACAAGATGGCCACCACAGATGGCCAGCAGGGAAGGGCAGTTGCCAGGGACCAGGCCTGCCGGGAAGGGCAGTTGGGGATGATCAGGCCCACAGGGTAGGGCAGTTATGGACAAATAGGCTGGCAGGGGAGCAGTTAGGCATCAATTAGGCTGGCAGGGGAATGGTTACGGGGTGATCAGGCTGGTAGGCAGAAGCAGTTGGAAGCCAGCAATCCTGGATTGTGAGAGGGATGTCCCACTGCCCGTTTAGAAATCTGTTCAACGGTGACTCCCACATAACATAGGCAATCTGTTCCAGTGACAATTCCCACTCTCAAAGCCCAAATTCGTTTAATTTGGGGACAGTGAGACCAGTGTCTGTGTAACCTATTAGGTATGGGCTCCACAAGTTGGCCTGGATTAAGCCTCATATCACATTCTTCTTTTATTCCAGTGGCCCTTTCAGACCAACATTACACTCAGACAATGGCCCTGCTAGCCCGAATCTTACTTGTTCTGCAGAGGACCTCTCTATTTCTGTTCTGGCACTTAGAGATTCATTAGAAAGCAAAAAGTCCCCAAAATCTAGAGGTCTAGGAGAAAACAGTGATCAAGATAATTAAACTAGCATTCCTCCACATTTTTACTTAGACCGCTTCTTCATTCTTTAACCTGATATCTAAGGCAAAAGAAGAAGAGCATAGAGAAAGAAGGTAAATTAGGTCTTCTGACCTCCCTCTGATCTCACATGCTTCCTGGTTCTTTAATAGTCATTATTTGGTTTTACATTTGTGGATTAAACATGTTACATAACACAGTTCTCCTATCCCTTTAAACAGAAAATCCTGGATTTGGAAAGCATTCATACAGACACAATTCAAAAGGAAGCTCGGGTTTTTAAATATCTACAAAGCTCATTTGCTACAGGTACCTCTTGCATGCTGTTGTGTCAATGTTGGTATTACCGGTGTTATATGAGAGTTCTGTCCATTCTGCTGAATTTCCTATAACAAAACATAGTGTTTGCTTTGTTGCAAAGACAATCTCTTCTTTTCGCAATCATGATATAGAGTAAATCTTGATTTTTTTATGCCTAATATTTCATAAAATTAAGATTTTTGCCTGTTTTATAAGGTCTGTTTTAAAATTAAGGGAATTTTTTTGAGAAATTATTTCAAATTTTATAAAGAAATGGGTCTTAGAAGAATAGGAAAGAATAGAGAACATATTCAAATTTGAAAATGATTTGAACATAGTTTAATGTAAAGGAATTTCACTGTTATACAAGAATTTAGCTTCTTTCACATTAACATAAATGAATGAAAGCCAAGTACCTATACTAAACTTTAGGCTAAAATTGGCTTTGATTGCCTGCAACCTCAGCATTAAAAGGACACTGCTTTCAAACAATAGCTTGATATTAGTGCATTGTAAGCATAAGAAGCAAACAAACTTAACTGGTGATATTCACTTGCAAGGCCAGGCAAGAGAATAGGAATTTTTCTGAGATTGTGTCCCTTGCTGCAGACAAGACATTAGACATACCTAAATTCAAATATTAGTTCTAACATTTATCATTTGGATGGCACCTAGAGATTTAATCTTTCCAAGTTTTCTCATCTATAAACTAGGGATACCAACACCAACTTATGGGTTATCATACAAATAAAAAATTAAAACATATGATATGTATCAAGTAGTGATTAGCATACAATAGTTGTTTGACACATTGTAAATTAATTTTAAAAATAGGCTAGAGATGTTCAGCCCTTGCTCAAGATGCCCTAGAATTATCAATTACCTCAGGAAGTCATAAGATTCTCAATATAAAAAAATCAATATTAATTCAGTTTATTTTTTAAATATATAGGCTACATCATTAAAAGAAAACATGGATACTGGCATTTCTAAAAGCTAAGATTTCATGTCATAAACTCTTTTTACTAAGAAAAACAGTTGAAGTAAATAGAAATTTTTTAAAAGTAATTTACATTATCAAAGCATAATAGTTTGTTATTCCTCATAATGTTTGGGGAATACAGTGCTAGAGAGGCTTTAATGATTATGATTGTCTAATAAAATACTTAAGGTCAAATAGTGTGGTTTTTTTTTAATCACAGGTAGGTTTTTTTAATATGATTATTTTATTAATCTGAAAATAAGTGATCAGTACAGAGGTTTGTATCCAAAGATTTGGTAAAGAATAACCCCAGTTCTACACTGCTGGGTAACAAGTATTAAAATCTCTAATTCCTTTAAACTCCAATTTTATTATTTAAAATATTCTATTTAGATTACTTATGCAGAGCATAATCAATATGGGAACAGAATTAAATGATGGGTTGGTGCCCAACTGAAGGCTTTCTGAAAAGATATATGCGATGTATACAGAAGATCATCTGGAGAATTTAGAAAAAAGTAGGGGGGGGGCAGTAAAAAGGAACCCTAGACTCTGCTATGTTTTATGAGTAAACACCTGTTATCTTCTGTCTTTCTTCCCTCTATCCCTTCCATTCTCCCTCTATCACTTCTTCCTTTTCTTCCTCTCTCCTGCCTTCCCTCTCTCTCTTACACTTTCTGTCCCCCCAACCATTTCCAAATGTTTCATTTTCTCATTTTGGTGAGTGTTAGAATAATCATATTTTGATAGCAGGTGAACAAAATGACTCAAGAAAAGATTGGGCTTTTGACGTTTTCATGACTGAAGACAGACGTATTAGGGAATTACTAAATGACTAATGAGCCATAAATTTGTGGAGACTTAAGACTTAAGAGAAGATCTTAAGTGTACCCTTAAGTAGTTGAAAAGTCAGAGAAACTGCACCAAGAATTAAAAAGAAATCCAAGATCTGTATCCAAGTGGAAGACTTTTCCTGAGGTTCAGTAGGGAATAATGAGTTTTGATAATCAGTTTCAAGAGTACAGTCACATTGCTTAGCAAATTCAGCTTCAAACAGCCTGAAATTGCAAAAATATTTTTTAAAAGTACAATCTGAGTAAGACTAAGAATTTTACCATAGATTTAGAGTGGCTAAATCTATTTTTTAGATAAAATATTTCTTTGCTCAAACTTATGAACTATTCCAGTAATTGTCATATGCAACCATTAATGAAGATTAAATGAGGAAAAATAAAACTGTTTTGAAACTAATTCATCTACCACAACTTTTTAATTGTATTCTTAAACTATGGTCCAGATTTCTTCTCCTTGGCTCTCATTATTAACATTGCTAAAATGATTTCATAATTTCTTAGGAATTCAGGTTTCCCAGCTTTTAAACTGAACCATTCTCTACAGATATGGTAAAACAAATAAATAAATGGCCTACTATGCTTAATTAGAATATTTTTTCTTAGTAGTTTACTTTTTTCTTCTGTGCATTGTATGACATTACTAGAAATCCACTTTAACAAATCCCACTTTTATCTGACGAAAATAACATTTAATATATGTTTAACTACTGCATGAAGATATTTATTTTTTACAAGGAGGTCTTTCAATCACAAAAAGGAAAACCAGTCTGTTTATGACTTAAGAAGTTTATTATGTAGGTACATAGACTGAATTCTATGTTCAATTTATAGGTGTGGGTTTTTTTTTGCCAAACTAGTATTTAAATAATATTTCACTGCTACCAATTAATGCAATAAAATATCAGATGATATTCATTAATAAGAATACCCTAAGTTGAAATCTCTAATATTAGATACTGACAAATATTTTGAAATAGGTTGTAGCAGCTTCCTTTTAAATAATAAAACTTATAAGATTATTTTCTAACTTACTTAAAAAACTCAGCAGCTTTTGGAATATAAAAATAAATGCTACATTTAGACACTTAGTTTACAAGTACATTTAAATAAATTCAATGCTTTTCTGCAAGATATAAGATTCTAAACATAAACACACATTGTCATATTTACAAAGCATTATAATCAAGATAAAATGACTTTTAACAGTAATTTTAAGAAATTTTGTTAGTCTTCAAAAATACTTTTCATTCTCATTTTTCTCCTTAGCTAAGTTGTAGTTGACCTTTTGCTTAGGCAAGAGTAAATTTCATAACTAAGAAAAAATTTCCCAGTGATTTATGTCTTGCAAAATAACAGGTTTCTCTGAGGGCAAAGACTGAATTTATGCACTTTCTTATGACCCCGTCCCCCATTTAAACAATTGTAGTAAAATACTTATAACATAAAGTTTGCATCTTAACCATTTTTAAGTATACAGTTCAGTGGTATTTTTCTTTATTTTTTTCAATTTTACTAAGACCAAGTTGACGTATAACATTATATAAGTTTAAGATGTACAACATGTTGATTGGATACATATATATAGCAAAATAGTTATCACTTAATGTTATCTGACATCTCGTCATCTCACATGATTACCCTTTCTTTTTGTGGTAAGAACATAAAGATATACTTTCTTAATAACTTCCACATATATATCATTGTCAACTATAATCATAATGCTGTACACCTATATTTCCAGAAGTTATATATCTTCTAACTCTTTATCAACATCTCCTACTCCCACTCTCCAGACCCTAGTATTAACGTTTCATTTCTCTGTTTCTACAAATTGGTTTTTTTTTTTTTAGATTTACATATATACTAGTAAGTGATATCACACCGTATTTGTCTTTGACTTATTCTCTTTAGCAAAATGTCCTCAAATTTCAATCATGTTGTCACAAATGGCAGGATTTCCTTCTCTCTCATAGCAGAAGAATATTCCATTATATGTATATAAATGTGTTATATGACTTATTTTATTTATTTTTTGGATATTAAACCACTGTCAGACATAAGACTTGCAAATATTTTCTCCCATTCTGTGGGTTGCTGTTTCTCTTATTTTTATTGCCTCTCTAGCTGTGTAGAAGCTTTTCAGTTTGATGTAGCCTTACTTCCTGATTTTTGTTTATGTTGCTTTGCTTGGATGGTATCATATCCAAGAAATAATTGCCCAGACCAATGCCAAGGAGTTTATTTCCTATGTTTTCTTCTAAGAGTTTTATTATTTCAAGTCTCACATTCAAGACTTTAATCAATTTGAGTTCATTTTTAATAGTGGTATAAAATAGGGGAACAATTTCATTTTTCTGTATGTGATTGTCCAGTTTTCTCAGCATCATTTATTGAAGAGACTATATTTTCTCAATTAACTAGACTTGGGTCCCTTGTCAAATATTAACCGACAGGTGTTTATTTCTGCGCCCTCAATTCTGTTCCATTAGTCTATATCTATTTTTATTCCAAACTATACTGTTTTGATGACTGTAAGTTTATAATATAGTTTGAAATCAGGAAGAGTGATATCTCTGGATTTGTTCTTCTTTCTCATGATTGCTTTTACTATTCAGATCTTTTGTAGCTTTACACAAATTTTAGTTTTGTCTTTTATATTTCTGTCAACAATGACATTAGAATTGCACAGAACCTACAAATGGCTTTATGTAGATGGATTATTTTAACAATATTCTTCCAATTCATGAAAAATGGGATATCTTTCCATTTGTTAGTTTCTTTCATTAATGTCTTATACTTTTCAATGTATAGACCTTTCACCTCCTTAACTAAATTTATGATGAACTTTATTGTCTTTCGATGCTAATGTAAATAGGACTGTTTTCTTTATTTCCTTTTCAGATAGTTTGTTGCTTATGTATAGAAACACGATTGATTTCTGTATGTTGATTTTATATCCTAGAACTTATTAAATTTGTTCTAAATGTTTTTGGTGGAGGCTTTAAAATTCTTTATATGTAAGATCATGTCATCTGCAAACAAAGACGATTTTACTTCTTTCCTTCTTACTTGGATGACTTTTATTTCTTTATCTTGCCTGATCACTCCAGTTAGGACTTCTAGTGCTATGCTGAATAAGACTGTGAGAGTAGGCATCCTTATCTTATTCCTATCTTTCAACCTTGCACTGTTGAGTATTATATTAGCTATGGGTTTGTGGTATATGACTTTTATTATATCCAGGTATGTTCTTTCTTTACTCACTTTTTTGAGAGTTTTTATCATGAAAGCATGTTGTATTTTTTTTCAAATGCTTTTTCTTGTGAAGAATGTGTATTCTGCTGCTGTTGGATGAAACACCTGTATATGTCTGTTAGGTCCATTCTGCATAAAGTGTGGTTCAAGTCCAATGTTTCCTTGTTGATTTTCTGTTGGGATGATGTATCTAATGTTGAAAGTGGGGTACTGAAGTCCCCAATGATCTTTCTTTAGGTCTGTTAGTATTTGCTTAATATATTAAAGTGTTTTGATATCGGGTCTGTACATATTACAATTATTATATATTTTGGATGAATTGATCCCATTATCATGAAATAATGACTTTTTGTCTCTTGTTACCATTTTTGGCTTAACGTCTATTTTGTCTAAGAATAGCTATCCTTGCTCTTCTTTGGTTTCTATTTGCATAGAATATCTTTTTGGATCCTTTCCCTTCCAGTCTATGTTTGCCCTTTAGGCTGAACTGAATCTCTTGTAGGTAGTATATAATTGTGTGTTTTTTTAAAAATCCATTCAGCCACCCTATACCTTTTGTTAGAGAATTCAGTCCATTTACATTTAGAGTAATTATTAGAGTTAAGAAATTATTAATCCCACTTATTGTTTTCTGGCTATTTTATAGTTATCTTGTTCCTTTCTTCCTCTTTGTAGCCTTGTTTTGTAAATTGGTGATTTTCTGTATTTGGCATGTGCTGATTCCCTTCTCTTGATCTATTGTGAATCTACTACAGGCTTTTGATTTATGATTCCCATGAGGCTTATATAAAACATCTTATAACAGTCTCTTACAATAACTTAATTGTTGTTGCATACAAACACCTCTACCATTTTACTCTTCCCCTTTTATGTTCTTAATGTGGCAATTACTTCTTTTTATATTTTGTATTCATTAACAAATTATATTCCTTATAGTAATTTTTAATACTCTTGCTCTTTAACACCCCACCCCATATTATAATATTCTGAATTTGACTATATGTTCATCTTTATCAGTAGGTTGTATATTTTCATGTTACTGATAGGCATCCTTTCATTTCAGTTTGAAGAACTTGTAGTGTTTCTTATAAGGCAGGTTTAGTGAAAAATTCCCTCAGCTTTTGTCTGGGAAACTCTTTATTTCTCCTTCAGTTCTGAAGCATGATTTTTGTGGATTATGTACTTCCTATGTCTTTGGACTGTCTTATATTGCTTAGGTCACAGCTATATTTGAGAACTGTATCCTTCAATTTACATATTAAATTTAAAATAGTTTAAAACATAAGATTTATGTACATTATTTGATTAAGAAAGTAGAATTCTATGATATAACAATATTTTACTCAAATAAAAAATTAAAATCAGTCTACTTAACACATTAATGTCTGAAACTTAAACTTTGAGGGTATAATTTAGCTTTCTGCTTCAGAAAGATTCCCAAAGGACTTTAAGATACAGGCAAAAAGAGAAAATGATTCTGGTGTCACAGATGGTCATTTATTTTCTTACTGCCAATGCAGTTCTTCATTTTTCTTACATATTAGGAAGCTTCCTGCTACTACCATAGACCTTACTTTTAATAAAAAGTTTCAAAAAGCCTCACTGCCTAACTATAACATATGGTCTAAAATTTAGACCCATGGGCAGAATGGTAAAACACTTTCTGACAAAGGAAAAGGGGTAAAGAAGACATGTGATAACACCATATATCATGTAACATTTATATTTTCTCTGATACTATACCCTAGGTGCTCTATTGGCTTCCACACAATAGTCTTCTGTGTTACCCACCTAACTCAGGGTGAGGATAGAACAAAAAATTACTGGGTCAGATGAATATAAGGTATATCTCTTCTTCAGATTTCATTTGCTCTTATTTCCAATGAATCATGCAAATTTGCAAGAATAACTTTATGTTTAGATATTTTTAATTTTTTTATGAAGAAGACTAAAGACTTCAGAAGAAATCATGTTCCTTTTTAATATTTCTATGCTTACTTTGCATATTTCAAATCACTAATTAATAATACAGCATAAATGTAACAAAAACTATTTTATAGAGGCTCCTTAAATATAACTGAACAATTTAGAACATATGAATGAAATCAGCTTAGTGAAAAGATTAGTATAATATCCAAGTGTTATTTTTTCTGTGAGAAGAGATAATCTGATATCTAAAGTGATCTAATTATTCTTTGGACTAGCCTGCTATTCCTTGACCTTAACATCTACAGCCTTTGAATGTTCATTATAACCAGTCAAGTGTTAAAGTGAACAGAAGTGATATTGTCCTGAAAGTGGTATTGTCCCTTTTAGAAGTGAATTTTTATTTCCTTAATAGCTTCTCTAGTGAAATATGCTTAAAGATTACAAACAGAAGAGCCTGAAGAGTCAAGAGAATTAAAAAGTAAAGAAGCAAGAGAACCAAGATGGTGACATAAGGTATACACCTGTACGTGCTGCCTCTCACATGCACACCAAAACTACAACTAAAAGACAAAACGACTATCCCCCAGAATCACAGGAAAGCTGGCAGAGTGGAAGTTCTACAACTAGAAGGAAAGAAAAAAGTGCATTGAGACCTGGTAGGACGTGCAGAGGCTCAGAAAGTCAGAGGTACAGAGACACGCGAATCGGGCTGGTATGTGCTGCTTTTTTCAATTGGGAGGGAGTTACAAGTTTCCAACTGCTCTGAACTCCAGTTTCTGGTGAGATTCTGGGGACCTAGACTCATACAGGGAGAAACTGGACTGTCGGCCATTGGGTCAGAAAGAGGGTGGTTTTCTCACAGAGGTGCACAAAGGAATCATTGTTTACTGCGCTGGGGTATGGGACACGGGACATGGGACAGAACATGGAAACACGGAGACACAGAGAGGGCTGACTGGCAGCCATCCCTGTTTGCCACACCCTAGCCTAGTGATTCCCTGAGACCCCTCCCTGCACAATTTACAAACCCTCCAAACTATGTGCAGTGACTTTTGCATATGAATGGCCTACCTCTAGCAGCTTAACCTAACAAATTGCAACTGGGGCAGACAACTCCAAAACTTCCAAACTCCAAGAAAAGTAGCTGACTTGTACTTCTTTGGAAATCCAGGAACCAGTGTTCCTAGAGGTCAGAGTGAGATGACACCAGATTTCAACTCCTCACATACATAAGTGACACACTCAAGAGGCAGACTCAGTGAGCACCAAAGCCCCACTGAAGCAAGTCCTACCCCAATAGGGGTGTCTCCAGCACAGCAGTTCTTCCATTATAGACACAGCTAATGCTCACAGTCAATTGGCCTGGAGGTCAATTCCTCCCATTGTACCAATAACAATCAAGGCTTAACTATAACAAGACTATGTACCCAGCCCACAAAGAAGTGCACCAAAAGTGTCCACCTCAGGTGATTGGGGATCTGGAGCTACTGGGCCATAAAGATCAATTAGTACACAAAGCTACTCCATCAACACAGGGAAGCAGCCAAAATGCAGAGACAAAGAAACATGTCACAAATGAAAGAAATGGAGGAAAGCAAATGACTTGACATAGAGTTCAAAACCACATTTATAAGGTTACTTAAGAATCTTCTACAAACCACCAAGAAACTTAGTGAGACATCTGAAAAACTTAGTGAGACCTTCAAGGATCTTAATGAGAATGACCATAAAAAAGGGAAAAGACTAGTCAGAAGTTAAGCATGCACTGTCTGAAATAAAGAATAATATACAGAAATCCAACAGTAGACTAGAGGACTCCAAGAATCAAACCAAAGATCTGAAATATGAAGAAGCAAAACACACCCAACCAGAAAAACAAAAAGAAAAAAAGAGTCCAAAAATGTGAACACAGTGTAAGGAGCCTCTGGTACCTTCAAGGGTACCAACATCAGAATTATGGGAGTGTCAGAAGAAGAGAGAGAGCAAGATACTAAAAACCTATTTGAAGAAATAATGACAGAAAACTTCCCCCACCTTGTGAAAGAAATAGACTTATAAGTCCAGGAAGCACACAGAATCCCAAACAAAAGGAATCCAAAGAGGACCACACCAAGACACATCATAATTAAAATGCCAAGGACAAAAGACAAAGAGAGAATCTTGAAAGCAGCAAGAGAAAAACAGTTAATTACCTACAAGGGAGTACCTATATGACTGTTAGCTGATTTCTCAACAGAAACTATGCATGCCAGAAGGGAGTGGCAGGAAATATTCAAAGTGATGAATAGTAAGAACCTATAACCAAGATTATTCTTCCCAGCAAAGTTATCATTAAGAAATGAAGGTCAGATAAAGAGCTTCACAGATAAGAAAAAGTTAAAGGAGTTCATCACCTCCAAACCAGGATTACATGAAATGATGAAGGATATTCTTTAAGAACAGGAAGAAGAAAAAAAGGTAAAGATAAAAATTATGAACAACTAAGTGATAAGAAATACATATCTATCAACAAGTGAATCTAAAAATTAAGTGAATAAGAAATCTGATGTACAGAATAAACTGGTGAATATAATAGAATCGGGCATAGAAAGGGAATGGACTGACAATTTTCAGGGGAGAGGAGGAGAAGGGGTGTGTGAAGAGATTGGACAAAAATCTTATACCTTTGGATGAGGACAATGGCAGGGGGTAAGGGCATGGGGTGGAGGGTAGGAATCAGGTGGGAAAGAGGAACATCTGTAATAAACTGAACGATAAAGATTTATTTTTTAAAAAGTAAAGAAAATTATTTCTTGTAATATAAAAAATTTTACCTACCTTTGTGGAATATAGAACATATGTTGGGGAGGTGGTTTATAGAGGACTCCCTCATACACAGGCCAGAGCCCACTTAAAATTCTGAAGAGAGAACTCTTCCCACAACCATTGGGACCAGTTATCAAAAGATGCATTCCTTCTTGTACCTAAAGTAAGAAATAAAATTACAAACGGCAAAATAATTTCTTTGGCAGCATGTAAAAGTGATTTATTAAAAAAAAAATTTCAAACACATGATAACCTAGGATGAGCAAGGAATCAAAGAAAAATAAATTAGGATCAACAGTCTCAAATTTGGCTTTGACTATGCTCTGAACTAAAAGTATCATAAATTAATGCATATCAAAGACAAAGAATCTGCTTGAAATTAGCACTTGGCTTTCCAAAATTTTAATTGGGGCCTTGTAATCAGATACTATACATATATAGAGTATCATTCGGTGCAATATACAGATCTTGTAACATAGAAACCCACACCTGTTAAAATAAAACACTGTTAACATTTAAATTAAAATATATTTCATTTTATTTTATTTATATTAATATTTATTTAACCTTATATTGAATGGAAATACAACTTCACTGTATTTGTTAGTTGGAGTTATTAGCTAAAAAGCACAGTTATTTTTAAGAGCCAACTGGGTTGTTTAATTTTGTACTTCAGCAGTCTAAAATATTACAGAAATTACAAAAGCTCATAATCAGAGAGAAAAATTTATTCCAGTTCTGCTTTATTCACAGATAAAAAAAACATATTTACTAAACCAAGACAGAAGAAAGCAAGAGGGTTGTAATTTAGTCTATGTCTAGGGATGTTTGTGTGTGTGTGTATATGTGTGTGTGTGTATGTGTGTGTGTATGCAGTTATATAGGTATAAAAATAAAACAAAAGTTATTTATTCATTATTGATCAAATATTTCTCCTTAGAACCTTTCATCTTATTTACCATTTAAATTTAAACATTTAAATATCATGAACTGTCTTTCTAGTCTAGGATTGGGAAGTTGTCTTAGTGTGGTATTTAAAGGGTATTGTGAAGAATAAAGAAAAGAAACACCATTTAAAAATGTTATCTACTTCGAAGAACAACTACACTTATAATTAGTGATTTAAAAGTGAATATAGTATGAAAGTAAGAGAGAAAGAAACTACAGTATGTGTGTAGATGTATTTTTGCATAGTATGGATACAAATATCTAAGTATCAATGATATACAATATATAATATTGAAAACTCAAATATGAAAGAGCATTATATAACTTGCATTATGTCAGTATAAGGGACCAGCCATTTCAATGTCTATCCTTGAATCATTTTCTGTGTATACCATAAGCTGAAATCTTTTGTTGAAAGAAGGTAGTGGGGAGAGGAAGGAAGAGAAGGGAAAGAAAAAAGAAGGATTGGGATAGATAAGATAAAGGAACTAGGAATGCATATACTGAGTATATATAAAGCAAAAATGGTTCAGATTCACATTATGTCTAAATAATTGGACATTTCCTTGGCAAACATTGATTGAATATTTATTGAATATCTACCATGTGCCTGACATTTTTCTAGGCACAGTGGATACAGTATTGGCCAAGACAAAGTCCTTGTTCCCATAGAACTTACATTCCAATGGGAAAGACAATAATAAGAACATGAACACAAAATTAAGTAATGATAAATGCTATTATGACAGCAAAAGGGAAATTTATTATGGAAAGATGGTAGCATTGTGAGTCTGATATAGGGGCTTCTTTTGACTCGGTGGTCAGAAAAGTCCTCTTTGGGGAAGTAAAATTTTGGCTGAGCCTGGGTGATAAGAAGCAACCAGTCAGTAAACTTGAGTCTACAAAATCTTTAGATATTTTTTTCTAAAAAAATATGTGTTTTTTTTCTTTTTAATTGTAGCCAAATGAAAATGTTATTTTGATACAATAAAGTTCAAGGAAAATCCTGGGGAAAACCCAGAAAGAATTAATTTGTGATCTGTTGTGCTCTTTGACTAGAAAGAGGACTAAGAAAGTTAAATGTAGAAGCATAAATACTGCACAAATGATGTTTTTAAAAAGTATCACCATAGCAAAAGACACATTCAAAAAATACTTTAATAGGGCCATTCTCTGTTAGGAATTCTCAGAAATGTAATGCATTTTGAGTCATCATAGGAGACTTTAACTTTACTACATTCATATTTAAGCATGTTTCCTGATATTTAGGACACAGAGAGTATAAAGTATAAAGAATTCCCTGCTCAGCTGGCTTCATGTTGAGCTTTGAACTACAGACCAGAAAGTCAGGGGTTATGGGCTCATTCCCCGGTACAGGGCGAGCAAGAGGCAGACAGTCAAAGATCTTCTCTTACCACTGATGTTTCTATCTCTCTCTCCCTCTCCCTCCCTCTCTGAAATCAATAAAAATTATATTAAAAAAAGAATTCCAAGATTTATTAAATTATATTCTTCAAATGTTTGTTGTTTTTTAAAATTCTGAAAGGTCAACAAAGGATGAGAACCTTTTCCTTTAAAATTCTGATTGTCACTCCATGCAGAGGAAACAACTTTCTATTATATTTTAGAGACTTGAGACTTCAAATAAAACTTCCTGAGTCAAAAATAAACAATTATTATAAAAGTGTACTCTAATAACATCTTTGTAGCACTTTAAAATATTTAACACTTTTATTAGATTATTTTAAAATTTACTTCATTTAAAAATAAACTTGAGCTTTGAATTTTTTACAGAAATTGGTGATGTCCAAAATTAATTAGTAGGTAGCAGAATTTAAGACTCGTACTCTGTTTAATAAGTGGCACAATAAAAATTGATATTATGAAACATAACCTAAACAACCAAAGTGTCCTACGATAGAAGACTGGATAAAGATGTGGTACATATACACAATGGAATACTACTCAGCCATAAGAAAGGATGAAATGGCACCATTTGCAACAACATGCATGAACCTTGAGAATATTGTGCTAAGTAAAATAAGTCAGTCAGAAAAAGCTAAGAACCATGTGATTTCACTCATATGTGGGATATAAAACTGAAACTTGTGAACACAAACAGCAGTGTGGTATTGCCAGAGGGAAGTGGATGGGGGTAATAGGGGGTTCTAATATAAGGTGACAGGAGAAGATCTGACTTTGGGTGGTGGGCACATGGTGCAATATACAGATCTTGTAACATAGAAACCCACACCTGACATCTATCTGTTCATGTTGACCAATGTCACCCCAATTTAATAAAGAAGAATAATAATAAAGGAAAAAAAAGAAACCTAACCTGCCAAAAAAAGAAAATTTCATACAAAAAGTTATCTCTCTATATATTAAGAGTTAATATGCAAAGTAGGCTGGGACACCATAACAGGTCATACTGAATGGAGGAGGTTGCCAGTGCAGGTAAGGCCTGGAGCAGAGACAGAGACAGGGGGGGCCTGCCCAAGCCAGCTCAGGTGGCCCCAGAGCGGACACAGGCAGGAGGGCCGGGGGACGCTGGGTGTCAGGTGCAGGTCCTGTCCCCATCCCCACCCCCACACCATGGTGCCAGAGAAGCAGGGTTTCAGGGATGCAGCATTCCACTGCTATCTTGAGTTTATGGTTTCCAAGGTATTAGCCAGAAAGGATGATAAATCCTCCGCAAATGGCAAACGGCTCAGCCAGTGCCTATCTAAGCAGGCGCTTCACTTAAATCGAGTCTTTCCCGCAGTAAATGACCCTGGATCAGGCAGGTTCCTGTGGAGGGTAATCTCCATGCAATACAGGGCCCCAGTTTCGTTCAGGCCATCTCATGCAGGTTAGCTCCGGGCAGCAGGGAAGGAAGGAAAAAGGCATCAATGGCATCACAACCACAACCGGTCACTAGGAGGTGCATGGAGCCCCGTGGTGTGCCTCCTTTCATGGTGGGAGGTGGGGCGTCTCCATGCATGATTTCAATTGTGTGCTGGGCCTCTAGTAAATTATAAATTGCTGAACTATTAATAAGTAATTAAATATTCTATGTGTATCTCTTCAAATGTTTTATTTCAAATTTATTCAAGATTATAGTTCACCTTTGGTACCTAATTGTTATCATGTTCAGATCCAAATAACTAAAGAACTCTATAGGTCTATAAATGAAAAAATAAAGCCTCATCAATTGTAATTAAAACATCATTTCTCTTATATTTGTTAACGAAGAATTTTCCTTGTTCAGTACTTATCCTTTTCCAGCTCCCTTACTCATTGGCAAATACCATCTTTAATAATTAAACCTTGACTACAAAGTCCATATTAAAAGCATTAGCACATGTATTGTCATGTTTGTAATTTTGTTATCAAGTCCAATGGTGTTTTTGTTTGAACTAAAGCTTTTATGCCTTTATTATAGTCATTAATGCTTATAAGAAAATTATTTTGTATTTGAATTCCAAAATATCTGAATTTTACAGTGCTTTAAATAAAGGCCTTAGGGTTAGTCACTGTTTTTACATCATTAAGACATAAAATGTTAAATTATAACTCTTATTCTCAACAGTTATTAGAAACTAAATTCCAATCCACAAATCTGATTTTCTTTCTCACAGATGTGATTATTTAAAACATAATTAAATTTAGAGAATCTATAATAACAGAAGTAAACCTGCTAATGACTTTTAACCTTATAGTTTAATAAATTTATTATAATTTAGGCTTGTGGTTTTTGAATAATTCCTATAAGAAAAATATTTCAAATTTATTTCCAGATAATATTTTTTTCAGGAAATTTCCTATTGCTCTCAAAAGTTACCTAGCAAAGACTCTCAGTGCACTACAGTTTTGATATATAACCTGACAATAAAGCAGTAGAAATCAAATTTCTTTTTCTCTGCTTTCTGAGGAAGTAACTGCTTCTGTAATTGAGCCACTGTGCATACCTTTCTTGATTTCCCCTCCTGTCCATATGCTCCTCCAAGTATTTAATATAAGGTATATGAATTCTGAGTTGTTTTGTATTAGTGTGATGGCAACAATCAGAAGTTTCTTGAATATCATCTTACTTTGAAGTTTAGACTGGAAGCCACCACTTCTCCCGTTGGTGTAATTATGGGAACATTTTCACAAATAATTCCATGATCCACATCAATAACTTTTCCTATGAGTTAAGGAACATTTTAAGTTACAAAAGTCATCCCATGTTATTGTAATTAAATATCTTAAAGTATAATGTAGCATGACAGATTTATTTTAAAGATACTTTATAGTAATAAATCATAGAAATAAATGGAAATATATATTATATTTAAAGCAAAGTTTAATGCATAGTGGGATATTTTGACACATCTATTTAGAAAATCTCAATCAGAAATTTTATTTTGCAATAGTCTGATGTCAAAATCATGAGAGCAAAGCCAAACTCTATCTGATGTAACCTAGCCATAGCCTTTATAACCACTTATTTCTCTAAATTAACCTTTCTTCTGAATAAACACAGAGCTGCAAAAAGGAATTAAGACACAGAATAATACAATTTAAAAAAATAGGACAACTAAACTTAAGTTTTAAAACATAGAATGAAGAAAAATGTGGCATTAGCTCTAGTTCTGTTCATCTTAAAAGCCAACAATTCAGCCTGCCATATGTGCAGTTTCTAAAAATAATTCTAGAAATTTTGTCCTAAATAAAAGTAGCATAATATTTTTTATACTAATGTTAGTCACCACTCCTCAAATTGCAACACTAACTTTGAGAATAATTGTTTAAATAATTAAAAGTTGGTTTCTTGTAACAATTAAAAGTTTCATCTAAAAAACTTTGGTTCTGTTGATAAACACTTAAATACAGAAAACTGAAAACTAAAAACATTTGGACAGATCTCAGTGGATAGGGGAATGGAGTGAACGAGAAGAGATTAATTAAAGAACATACATGCATAATCCATGGACACAAACAATAGTCTGGGGAAGGCCTAGGGTGGGGTGAAGGCTGAGTGGAGGGGGAAAAAAAGTGAAAAAGTGGGGGATACCTATAATACTGTCAACAATTAAAAAAAAAAGTTTAAAACCTTTGATTTCCAGTGTGTCACTGAAGGGTAACTCTATAATAGTTCGGTTCTTGTCATGGTTTTCAGATTCTTGCACAACAGCAGTTCTCTTATAAATGCCTCTTTTTACTTCATCAAATACCCAAAACATATTGTACACTCGAGTGGTATAGCCTGCTAATTCAGTGATCTAAAACAAATGCAGAGAAATAATATACAGTTAATATATCAAAGATATACTTTTAAATAAATGTACCTTCATATAAAATTCTTGACTTAACATCAAAGATCCTATTTTATTATTTATGAAAAATAGATAATACATCAGATAATGAAAGCAAATAACAGTAAAAATGTCACCAAGAGAGCAACATAGCTGCCCAGCCAGCATGGCTCAGTGGTTGAGTGTCAAACTATGAACAGAGAGATCATGGTTCATTTCCTGGTCAGGGCACATGCCCAGGTTGTGGGCTTGATCCCTAGGGTGGGGCTTGCAGAGGGCAGCCATTCAATGATTCTCTCTCATCATTGATATTTCTGTCTCTCTCCTCTTCCTTTTTTCTCTGAAATCAATGTAAAGAGAGAGAGAAAGAGAGAGAGAGAGGGAGAGATACATAGCATGTTATCAATGTAAGATTGATTGGAATTATAAACTATATAAAAATTTATTCATTCAAGTCAGGCTTCAAAATGAGAGGTTTCAGATTAGTAAAACTTAAAAACCTTTCAATCAGATTTCTGATGTAGCCCGTTTAGAAATTTTGTGAAAAGCTTAAATTCATTCAAGGAAATAATAAGTACTTATTTTGGTATTTTTTCTTTAATTTAAAATGGAAGATTTTAAGTGGAAGAAAAATGCATTTTTTTCTTATTATAAAATAAATGTTTCTGAGTCAAATTGATTATCAAAATTCCTAAGTTTGGCCAAAGAAAATAACCCTGCTAGAGAATATCAATATTGAGAATGAATTAAATAAAAACTTCAAATCATTTTCCCTCCAAATTCCACAATTCACATCGTTTTTAATGGCCAAAGAAAAACATTAAATATGACTTTTTTTCTAGGAAAGAATGTAACATAATGCAAGACAAAATCTCTGCTTCAGTCCAGTGGTGTCTTGCTTTTATTCTGCCAGTTGTCCAATTTAGATAGAATCTCCAGCTGTTTTTCTATTAAAAGAACATCTTGTTATCAAGATACTGTAAATGTGACTCATCTCTTGGGAACACCATCTTTTTTCAGTGAAAAGGAAAGCACAAAAACCATTTCCTTACATAAATGTTTACAAGGAAATTGATACCAATAAGCAAGGCATGCCACTAATGAATGTTTCTTAAACAATAAATTGTGAAATAATTCAACAATGCTGACATTTAGGTAATATTTTTGTGTGTGTAAAACTTAAGCAGTAAATTATTCCTAAAAGCCTCTACCATATGTCTCTACTGTGTGTGAGAGTCTGTAATTAGGTTAGTATTGCATTTCTATATGTTAATATTATAATCATTTAAAGGGTATTTTCTAAAATGTTATCTAGAAGAATATGTCATGTATGGGATACTCATAAGGTAATGCCTGTCATATATAGACAGAAAAAGAGGAATTAAAATAGGTAGTATCAAAATTAAAGGGTATTAACAGCAATTCATTTGGGAATTGTTTTCCCTTAACGCCCTTTTACACTTCGCCACCCAAGGATATATTTCATCCCATTTTTAGGGAGGAAGAAAGAGAGACAAAGGAAAACATCTATTTAAGAGAGGAACATTGATTTGTTGCCTCCTGTACCCATCCTGAGGACTGAACCCACAACCTAGATATGTGCCAGGCTGAGAATTGAACCTGCAACCTTTCGATGTACAGGACAATGCTCCAAACAACTGAGCCACCTGTCCAGGGCCTCTTTACAATTTTTGATATAGATATTTTCAAAATACTAAGTATATCTGGTAATTTATATTTTGCTTGATTTTCACATATGCTATGTTAATCAAATTGACAAGAAATGCAAGTACCTCTTTATATGAAGACATAATCCGTTCAATAGCATCAGCTCCAGAGGCCAACAAATTTCGAGCAGTGGTAAAGGCTTCTGTCCGTTCACTAACCATAGCTTGTTTTTGGCCATCTTCTAAATATAAAAACAAATTACAAAACTACTTAGTTTTTTTCAAGTAACTTAATTTTTTTTGTATATAAATGAAGTTGTAGTTACAACAGCCATATGTAAAATGTTCAATAGTATTAGCAAATTCCTAGATATTTAATGAATTATTGAAAATAATTGTACCAGATTTTACTTAAAGCTCCCTTTCACTTTATTTTTTTTTCCTAGAAGAGCTAGAACAATTAAATCCATAAGAATTAAGACTATTTTCATTTAGCATTCTTTCAACCCTTTCCAAATCTGACACCCTACCATTATTGCAGGAATAAAATTCTATTGATTTGGTCAATGAAATTCAACTAACAGTAATATAAGCAAATATTTTTAGTGTGGTTCCTTTAATATAAATACAAATTGGCAGACCCTCATAATTTAACCTCTGTCTACCAGTTTCAATCAACTTACACCTTAGTAGAGCAGCTCCCAAATTTGCAATACTCTTTTACCCTCTGATATCTGTATATATGATTTCGGCTGACTTTAATATACTTCTACCATTCCTTTTTTTGCTAGCTCTTCAATACTTAATCCTTTTTTTAATTGACTTCACAGAAGGAGAGAGAGGGAGAGATAGAAACATCAATAATGAGAGAAATCATTGATTGGCTGCCTCCTGTATGCCCCACACTGGGGATGAAGCCCAAAACGAAGGCATGTGCCCTGATTGGGAATCAAACTGTGACCTCCTGGTTTTTATGTCTACGCTCAACCACTGAGCCATGCTGGCCAAGCTAGAGTTAATTCTCTAGTATAGGTGTCAGTGGAAGCCCTGGTTTAGCTTTTCTAATAGACTAAAAGTTACTTAAGGAGCAAGACTGTGTGTTTTATTCCTTATTCCTAGTACTCAAAAGAGTATCTATCACATAATACTCCTTAATGTATATTAAATGGATGGATGGATGGATGGATGGATGGATGGATGGATGGGTGAACATTCCAAATTTACTGTCAATGCAAAATTATGGTCAGGAGTCACTCTAGGTTTGTACCCAGGCTCTACTACTTATTGGCAAGTACCAAGGTAAGTAGAGTAAGTCACTTATCCTTTCCATGCCTATTTTCTCATGTGTAAATGAAGGAAATAATAGTACTACCTTAAAGAACTCTATCTCAAAGAGTTCTTGTGAGGTTTAAAGGTTAAATACAAAGGAATTGCCAGCCTAATCCATGGCCCATAATAATATATGTTCTAAATGTTACCTATTATTATTTTCTCTAGTTATTATAGCTATTATTGCATATCTACTCAATTTAGATCTCTCCAGGTCATTACTTTAATCTTTCCATCTATTTCATTATCTATCTGGTCCTTCTATAGATTATTTAATAAGTTCTAAATTAAAAGCTGTAAATTAATGAAAATATTCAAATGGTAAGATACCCATAGGCCCACTTTAACATTTATTTCTCTCTGATTTATCTCAATGTAAAGGTTTTTATCTCCATAAAATATACAATTATTTAACTTGTGCCCTACTATGACTACTAGATACTTTCACCTTTACTTGTTCATAGACAGCTCAGCTGAATTTGAAGAGGATCTGTGCATAAGTAAAATCCACTCAGCAGACATTTACTGAACACCTAGATATATAAGAAATTAGGTAATGTGCCATAGGACATGAAAAGATAAGTGTTATTTTCAGATTCTTTCCTTGGGGAACTTGCAATTTGATAAGAGAGAGAAGTCAAGTTCCCAATAACTATGCTGTGGTTAGCATATGATAAGAGTTAATATGAAGCATTTGGAAGAGGCAAAAACTATTTTTCTTTTTTTCTGGAATTTTTATAAGAGTTTAGTTGAACCAATCTGATGATTTCAGGGAAACAAGATTTCAAATGTTCCCACAAAAGTCATTTCTTGCTACAAGAAACAGGGAAATGCTTTATGGAGAAGTAGATGGTGAAGGAGGCCTTAAAAGCCACATACAATTTTAGCACAAGTATGGCATAAGCAATGACATGAAGGAAAATTTTACAATGCCAACAGAATAAATAACAAGTAGCTTGGGAAAAATAAAGTATGGGTAAGAGTCAGGCACTGATTTCATTTGGGTATCAGAATCACCATGAGTTTATGGGGACCTTTGATGATGATCTAATTTGGTCTATTCTGTTAAACACTGCTCTAGAGAGCTGTCATTTTCCTTAATGTTAGTTTCCTTGAAGCTTTAAGTGCTGCTATAACTGAAGAGTGAAAGATATGATTAGGTAAATCGAATAGGGACAGAGTGTAGATACTCTTAAACACATTTAAATGTGTGGAAAAAAATTTAGATGAGTCACACAAAAAAATAACCAAAGGATTCTCAGCAAGCTACCAAAATAGTGAAATGCTATATCAGTTAAAGCACTAAGAAGAGTATTGGCTCATAAAGAATCTGGCTGATGATGGAAAATAACTATAATATTTTTACGTATTTGGGTTAGAAAGGGTTTGAATAGTAGTTTTCATTGACAACCTCTGTTAGAAGAAACACTAGCATAGATGGACTTGTGTTTGATATGGCATGGTACTTTCCATGTTGCTTTGACAGGTTAATGTTTATTGGGTTTTCTTCCTGTTTTTAGCAACAAAATTACCAATAGCTCTGGATAGATTTCATGTGACTTTTATTCTACTGGTTGTTCTTTGGTAGGTACTGTGAAAACAGTGTCAGTACTATTTCGTGCTAGTACTATTTCGTCATAAACTCTCTAGGGCCAGATTCCTTAGTGTCAGAGATATAAATTCATGACCTAAAGCATTCACCAAATATTTTAAATATTTTATTAAAAGTGCCTCATTTAAGGATTTAATGTTTAATATTATATTGCTTATTTTACTGATACAGTTCAGCTCTGCTAATAAGAAGTATGTATTAAGACATGGACGCATCTTGGTATTTCAGTGAAAAGGCAAGAATGGATTAAAAAAGCTAAGATTGTATTGTTAACCATTTTTCCAAACACATATAATTGTATACTATAGAGAGTAAATCCTGATATAAACTATGCAGATAATACTGGCAGTGCTACTGGCTTAGATGCTTTCTTCCCTGCCTGTAAAGGTGTCTGGGATAATGTTTGGCAGGAGGGACCTATAGGTAGCTTTCTCTGGCCTTACCCAGAACTGCTTTTGATATACCAAAAGTGGTTTATAATATTAAAAATTTGAGATTATAGCTCCTAGGGAACTATTTTTTTCATGTAACTTCAGTTTTTCTCTTAGAACAAAGAAAACGAAGGGGTAATGTCCTCTAAAATATATATAATAAAAACTATATAAAACTATTTCAATCAGTTGGTCCCATGATTAGTTGGTCTCAAACTAAGTGAAGTTCTTTATAGAACAAATTCCCAAATAGTTCAGTTAGAGGCAACATGATGAAGGGGGAAAAAAGGAATGCTCTAAAACAGTGGTTCTCAACCTTCCTAATTGCATGACCCTTTAATACAGTTCCTCATATTCTGGTGACCCCCAACCATAAAATTATTTTCATTGCTATTTCATAACTGTAATTTTGCTACTCTTAATGAAGTGTAATGTAAATATCTGTGTTTTCCAATGGTCTTGGGCTCTACAGCAGCCGTTCTCAACCTGTGGGTCTCGACTCTAGGAGTTACACATGTTTTCTAGGCTTAATGCTTCCACTGACTGTGTGACTTTAGTAAATCCCAGGCTCCAGATTAAATGACCTTTAAGGTCCTCTTCTGATGTGAAGATGACATAATTCCATATGTAATTTTGTAACATGAACATGAATATTAACATGATCCTACCCTTAACTATAATATTTCTCTTAAAGTTGTACTATAGACCTATTTTTTCTTTTCTCCTACTCCCCTACAAAAGTTATGTAGGCTCTTCCTCCTATCTGGACATTACTATGATGTCCTAACCACTTGCAAATGCTTTGCTCCTTTAGTAATAATTACCATACCAGCAAATATCTATTGAACATTTCCCATGGGGCAGATATTGTTATAAGTTTTATACATGTGAACTTCTTTAACCCTGCTAACTATCCTGTTTTGAAAATGAGAAAATGAAAGCACAAAAAGATTAAACAATTTGGCTTTAGATACAGTCTAATAAACAAAAGAGCCAGATTCTGACTCCAGAGCCTACATGGTAAGAATATAAATAAACATTAACAATTGCTTCCACCGAAGTTCTTACTACTTGCCAAGGACTGTTTAAAAGCACATTAATACAATATGCGTAATTTTGTATAATTCTTTAAATGATATATTATCATCTTTATAGTTAAGATAGGAAAACTGAAGCATATGAAGTTATGTAACTTTCTTAAGGATAAAGACTAATAAACAGCAGAGTCCAGATTTAAACAGTGACCTGCTTCTTTCCTCTATCTTACTTTTTCTTCCTTTTCTCTTTGTCATTCCTCTCAGATGAATGAATATATATATATTCTTAATTAATCTCTAACATAAGGAACAACTCAGGGCATAAGAGTAAATTGAGATTAAAGACTAGATTAGACTATATAGTATGCAATTCTAAGACCTAAAGCCTCAAAGACATGTCATTATCTAAAAAATAAATAATTTTGTTTGAATAAAATGATAATATTTTCATGTGTTAAGTCATTGTTGGTCAAATGTATTTAGTAAACACATACATGTAAACATTATATGCATACATATAGTAACTTTAGAAATTACAGAAGATATTGAGGTATACTCTCATAATAATGTCATAGGAATTTATTTTCTTCTATGAAATTCTTATATTGTTTTTTTGCATAACATTTTCTTTTGAAAAGAAGTTTTAAGAATCACTGTTTCATTTGCATCAATGTTATTATTCCCATCTAAAAATTTAATGCTGTTTCTTTAAATTAATATGGTGTTTTCAGGATTCACAGGATGCATTTTAAATATCTTATTGCATCACCTACAGAAGTAAGATTGTTATATTATTTGCATACATTGTTTATGTCTTAGTGGTCCCTGTGGGGTTAATTTGTCACCATTAATAGCTGCATTTTCTCTGTTCTATGTTTACTCCAGGGTTTTCTAACAAGACCAGTGCTTCCAAGGACTAACAGAACTACACCATAATCTTGTAATTGGGGTTGCTGCTAGTATACATTACATATGAAACTTTCAAAATATCCATATACTTAGAGGATTCAGTATAATATGAATATCTGACAATACTGTCCAATTTCTTAATAAAACTGATCTTAAGACCATAGGTCTTTAAGTATCATTTTTCTTTAATACTGTTGAAAAAGCAATTTATTTAATTATGAAAAGATTTAGTCTAAAAATACTCTTAATTATAACCTTTTCAATACAAGCTTTTAAATGATATTTTAAAAATAAAATTTGAAAATATTAAAACAGTTAAAATTCTGTTTCCCAGTGGTTTAAACACAGTGCCTATTCTTGAATTATGGAGTGTATGTATTGAATTTGGTATATGTAGAGCATTATCAGAAAGATTTGACAAATCCTAATTACTAAAATAAACAATTGTTGGTTAAAAATGACTCAAATTTGACAAGAGTTTTTTTAAAGAATTGGTTAAAGTATTTAGGTACAGTTAAAGCATGTGGTAATTTTTTTACCTGTTTTTATTAGATGCCTTAAAACAAATAACTACTCCAAAAATAACCACAAAATAGTGTGAATTCTGTTATATTATTTTTAGTGTTGCCTTTTGTTTTTTTACATAATAAATGTTACACTGTATTGAAAACATCCAGAACATTCTCTGTACTTTCAAAACATGATTCTATTAATTCCTCACAACAACCCGCCAAAGTAGCCTTTCTGATTATCGTTTTATAGATGAGGAAACTGAGGTTTGGAGAGTTTGATTAATATGTCTAACATAAAAGGGCAGGTAGAGGTAATGCCAGGAGTTGAGAAAAGCTCTGTCTCACTGTAAAGCCCAAGCTTTTGTCTAGCTCCTTCAACATTAAGGCCAATTTGGTCAAGTGGTTTTCAGAGAGGAGGGGGTTTATTATATTTTTCAGAAAGATCAGGAAATGCTGCCTCGTTATTTTAATTCCCCTACCTCCCTGCCAATTAAGATCCAAACTCAATCAAGTAAGACACAACATTTTACTGTCCCTTTTGCCCTTACCTTTCTTTGTCATTCCAAAGGATGACTATGTTGACAAAAACCATTGAGATGGTGATAGGCTAGAATTGACACTTGAAATTTGTAAACCCTTCCCCCTCACAATATCATCAAATCATGTTATCTATATTACCTACAAGTAGAGCAGACTTTGTATCATGGCATGAAGCACTTCATGAAACAGTATTCCTGGTTGCCTAACTTTTTAAATAAAATTAGGGCAAACCCAGTTATAGAATATTTATAGATTAAATGCAACTGAAGTTGGCAATGAGAAAACATGTACTCTTTTTGAAGGTATTTTGTTTTGAGTTTGAATGTTAAACTAGAGAATTATTTTATGTAAGGCAGTATAATTAAAATTGCTCAAGTTCAACTCCCAGAAACACTGCATTAGAGATCTCTGAAATATTTCAGAACTGGAAAGGTCTTTTAAGCAACCTATCTCCTTTTTTTTTCATATTGCTGGTCTTATCTTTAGACACTGCAAAGTCCTCCATTGTTTCTGACTATTAATGACTATAGGACAATGGCTACATACAGTTTTACTCACACAGAACAAGCAGTAATACTTTCAAGAGAAATAACCTTAAACATATATTTGAGATTAAGCATAAATGCCATTACCACCATCTGCAAAGCCAGTTGCAGTGATAATAGGTACAGCCACCATAATTAGTCCACTGCCGCTCCAAACATACTTCATCAAGAACTGCTCTATCATAATGTACCACAAACGTTTGGATAAAATGAGGTTCATCTGATCTGCTAAAGCTTTGTAACTTTTCTGGAGTTGTTTCATTTCTACCTATAGAGGAAAAAAAAGTTAAGAATTAACTTAGTATAAGCTTTCAAAATAAATATTGTATGCTTGAGGACTTTAAAGATAAGGTACATATTAGCTTGCTTTATTTAGTATTTATTATCTATGATTCTAAAAACCTATAAATATAGATTAATATCAGATTTAGTCATAATTGGTTAGCTTTATCATATTTGTAATATTAAAAAATAATGCTCAGTAAATATAATGCTTAGTATAAAATATGTAAGTAAAAATATATTAAGCGATTTATCAGCATGATTTTAAAATTATAAGTATGAGATGTTTAAACCAAATATTTTGTAAGACATGAATAAACAAAGTTAGAACCTTATCCTTCTTGATTATAACAAAACTATCTGAAAAAAAGTACATGATACATATATGTGTAATTAGAGTCCAGTTTTGAACTAACTTAATTTATTGGATTTTGTCTTAAATTCAAGAAGTCTACAGTGAGATATAATTTACATCACTGAATTCAATGAGTCAAGAAGACTGACACATCAATATGATTAATACAACATATGAGGACAATTTCAAGTGGGAGTAGAAGTTCTAAATTTGCTTTAAAGTTTCTTCTTCAGATTGGTACTGCTATAAAAAATTTTTTTGGATAATTGGTGATGCTTCAAAAATCAAATAATTCTGCTTGGTAATTAAAATGCCATTTCAACTTTAGAATACCTTAATATTTTATTTGCCAGGCATTTGTATTAGGATTTCAGGTGCATCACCTTAAAATTTCTGCCATATTTAATATTATGAAGTTACTGACATGCACTGCAATTTTAGGTAATTAGGCTAACTATTTTAGGGATCTGCTTAAGGTTGAAAATCTCTAATATTTAAAATAACACTCTGGAACTCCTTTTCTCCTCCTCATTTCTAATCTTAGTTTTTCTATCAAAGTCAGACAAAATTTCATCTCACTGTCTTTTTTTATTTGTGTCAAAATATGGTGCTAAGAGTAATGGAAAAGCATTGGTGAGACACACTCTTCTGAATTTCTTAAGACTTAGGACAGTCCATCATTGACCAGACATGCAAAACTATCAAGCTTGTTTTTCATATGAAAGCATGAAAAACAACAATAAAATACCACCCTAAATTTTCCATCTCAATAGAAATGTGTTCACTTTAGTTTCCAAACATATATTTTCTTCTAATTCTGTAGGACCACCGACTAAGTTAGGATTTTAGTTTTAAGAAAATGCTTTAGAGATAACTCTGAGTACACGTAAGTAAGAGGGGTGAGGTAGACATACTATTTTCTGCAGTGCTGAATATTTTATTCTCATGGAACTTTAGAAAAGTTTGCACTCTATAATTTTTTTAACAGCTTGTCATTAAACAGGGTAATGAAGCATGTATTTTAATGAAGGTTTAAGATGTTACAGGAATCTAAAACGCTAAAGAAGTGGGTCCATCAATAGTACAACAGATGGTATCTAGCAATGAAGTGGCAGCTTGAATATGCTCACATTTCACCCATCACCTTAATTTCTCTTACCTTATGTCCTCTGTAAAAGGCAATTTCTTCAACATTGGCTATAATTCTGGAGTGCACATACCGTAAATAGCCTTTTCTATGAGCTTCTTCGGCCACCAATTTACCAAACTTGGGAGAGCAGGCTTTCAACACTTTAGCAGTGGCATATACCACAAGCCCTGCTATTAGGGTGGGTCCAATTGGGCTCGCACCTCTTGATGTAGCAGTCTGGATGAGGGTGTAAGAGGTCAGAATTACATCTAAAATAGGTTTGGTCAGATTGGAATACAAGTGAGCCACAGACTGGGAGAACATCATAATATCTTCAGTAAGAGACTGGTCAGGGTTTGCCAGCCTCCCATCCATATTGATCACTTTATAATAAGTCTGATTTGTAAAATAGGTTTCATAGGCATGGTCTACTAGGCGAGTTCTGAAGGCCAAAGCCAATTTGCATTCCAGGTACCTTATTGCACTGTTGACAAAGGTGGCAGGGATGGCAATCAGAAGCCACTTGATCAATTTGATGACGAAAGTCCGCGGCTTCTTTTCCACAATGCTTTTTACAATTTTTCCATCCAGACCAGCCACATAAATAGACAGAAAGGTTCTTGAGATGAGAGCCACTGAGTGGAGGCAGAGCCACCCTGTCTCAGTGGTCACAAGTTTTGGAAAGAGGATTTTCCGAAGTTCTAGTAGCTGTTTGAAAAAATCTGCATTCACTCCAGGTGAAGGTTTTTTACAAGTAATCTCGGTGCAATGCAGTGTTTCTCTGTTCTCTGCAGCCCCGCGAGCTTCTTTTTTCTTCCTGTGGCCAGTTTGCTTTAAATGCTTGCTAATGATGGGATACAGGGTTTTCATTGCATATGCGGCA
The DNA here is from genome assembly GCA_004026805.1 of Lasiurus borealis. Lineage (NCBI taxonomy): Eukaryota > Metazoa > Chordata > Mammalia > Chiroptera > Vespertilionidae > Lasiurus > Lasiurus borealis. Next base: position 132 of record PVJN01023464.1, on the reverse strand, counting down.
GCCACCAGGCAGGCAGCCCTTTTAGCAGCACCGGATCTGGTCCATTTCACTCGATCAGCTGCTGCATTTAGCATAGGTATCATTTTCCCAGTTACCCAAACCAGCTTCAAAAAGGATAGTTTAAAAGATCAT
>PVJN01023463.1:0-31935 GCA_004026805.1 Lasiurus borealis | reverse complement strand
CCTTCCAAACAACTTTATTACTTAGTTCATTTTCCCAAGTACACATTAATATTATCTCCTTAAATTGATTTACATTATTCCTTACTTGGTTCAATGCAAAATAAAATACTTACGATGTTAAATAAATATGAAATATCAATTGTAAGTAGTACTGAATTTTCCTATATTAAGATATAACTATTTTTTACTTATAAAGTTCTAACTGTTGGTAGTAAACATTGTTTAAAACTCAATCATCTTAAGGAAATAAATTTACTTTTATTTTGTACTTTACAGGTTCTGGGTTGAACGATGGACAGTGGCATGAGGTTCGTTTCCTCGCTAAGGAAAATTTTGCTATTCTCACCATTGATGGAGATGAGGCATCAGCTGTTCGAACTAACAGTCCTCTGCAAGTGAAAACTGGAGAGAAGTACTTCTTTGGAGGTAAAAAAAAAAACTGCCATTTTTTAAATCTTTTAACTAATACATTGCTAAAGATGAAGTTTCAATGAAGTTTGACTATGAAGTATTGATATTTGATGCAATGGACAAAGTAGATATCAGGAAAATCAGTTATATCCCATTGTGTTAAGTGCAAATTCGTTTTTTCATGATGAAGGTGCTAACATGACATCAACATATATATTCTAGTCCAATTTGTGTATAAAGCATGAGATGCTGAATCTACTCATTTTCATAATATTATATTCAAAACTCCTTGAATTCTATATTTGTCATTTATTCCTGTGTTATTACCCCAAATTATGGTGGCTTACACAGCAAGCATTATCTCACAAGTACTCTAAATGAGGAAGTCAGGAATAGCTTAACCGGGTTTCCTAATTCAGGAGGCCTCTCATAAAGTCATACCCAAGCTATCGGATGTGGTTACATCATTTGAAGCCAGGATTTGGCTGGGTGCTCTGCTTCCTAGAAGGCACATTCCTTTGGTTGACAGTCAGTGCTGGCTGTGGGCTGGAGGGCCTCAGTTCTCCTTCATGTAGCTCTGATCCTTCAAGAGGCCTCTCCTATAGGTGATTAGACTGAGGGAGCTGGAGAAGGTGGAAAAAGGGAGTAAAGGGAAGGAGAAGGGAAAGGAAAGCCACAAGCAAGAGAGAGTTTCCAAGATATAAGCTAAAGTTTTCTTCTAATCCAATCTTGTAAATAATATCCTACATATACGGTTCTATACAGTTTATTAGAAACTAGAGGCTCAATGCAGGAAATGCATGCAAGAATAGACTATCCTTCCCGCCACTGCCAGCACTGACTTGCTTCCCTCTGACACCCAGGACCTGGGCTTCCCTCTGGCCATCAGCAGGCACCCAGGACCTGGTCTTCCCTTGCAGTCCCTGCTCATCTGGAAGGTCATCTGGCCTAATTAGCATATTATGCTTTTATTATTTAGATGAATCACTAAATCTAACACACACTTAAAGGAGGCATCACACAAGGACATAGGGGTTATTCAGACCATCCTAGAGATAGCCTACACATATCTTAGATCTTAAGTAATGTAAAGATTAATGAGGAATATTTCTTAGTGATAAATTTTACTATATGTAAGAGAGTGTTGCAGCATAAAGTTTTCTGTGTTGAGGAATGCATCCTGGAAATTTTTTTTTTATCATTAATGAAGTATGGCAACACCTTTTTTTAACATGCTAGGTTTTTTGTCTAGAGCAATATATCTCTTGTTAGGTTATTGCCTTCCTCATCTTAAATCATACAATGTGAAATCTAAACAAATACATTGTATCATTAGAAAAGGCTTTGGTTTAAACTTTAAAGATATATATGCACATATATTTGCCTCTAAAATATAACTATTAATATTCATGTGTATATTTATTAGCTTATATAAAATAAGTTACTAGATTATTATATGTATCCATTTTTTTCTAGTTATTAGAATAAGTCTACTTGAGAGCAGCCATTTCTTACAGGGGTGGGAAAAAGGAGGTTTACAGTTCATTGGAAGTATGTGAAACAGAGCTTATTTTTATATTATTATTTATCAATCATAGTTATTATTTATTTGTATTACAACTGTAAATCTACTTTTGACATCCCTGTGTGTCTTGTTCCCAACCAAATCCCCAAGGTTCTACAAAAAATCCTGGAATATAGTAGATGACGAATAAATAGTTATGAATTAATTAGTAAATTCTAAAAAATAGGTGAGATAAGCATTTTATTCCCCGTTATTGAAAGAAGAAATAGAAGCCCCAGGAGCTTTACTGAGTTTGTAGCAGTACCTGGACTCCAGATCTCTGACTCCTGTCTCCCTTTGTGTGATGATGACTGAGAACTCAGAGACAGAAGTCCTGACCTAGACTTCTGCATCTGTAATCTTTCATGGCATTGATTGGAAATTAAAATAAAAACCACCAAAGAATTTTCTGCATATTAAACAGTTAATGGATGGAAGAAAGTTAGACAAAAATGTCTTATTGATGGGGAAAAAAGCAGTCCAATAGCCCAATTGGTTTTCCTCCAAAGAGATAGTTGATATGATGGGCCTTTGGCCAACAGTTGTTATTGTTGTCATAGAAAATGGATCACTATAGTCAGTTGGAAAGCTGTTGACAATTCCTACCCATCCAAGTGTCAGTGGATTGAATATCTTTGGTCTGGGTGGGCTTGCAGATTGTCTAAGGCCCATTTTGATCTATTTTCATCTAAATGGGTAAGCAAAGAACTATAACCACAAATTTATGGCACAGAGTTTATAGGAGATGAAAGCTTTATAGATTGCCACTTACTTTACTAATTTTGGTTTTCAAACTGAGCAGTCTGCAGCATATTTCTTCCCTCTTGGTTTGCTGATGTTCCATTGAGAAAAACTGTCAGAAAATGGTTTTGATGCTTCCTTGGTTATGTGTTCATTAGCGGAGTCCTCGGGGTATGTAGAGATCACTAGAGGATCTCCTTACAATTCAAGTTCTCAGGTCCTGCCCCTAGAACATGAAAATACAAGATGCTGAGGAAGTAAAGAATTCTAAACCTCAAGTGATTCTGACACTACTATCTAAAGAAGAGAATTGGAGATTGACCTCAGCCAAGTTGAATGCACATTGTTTTAGATTCTTTTTGAAAGACAACATCAACCAATGAAAAGTGAGATAAGTAAGAAATAGCTACTTTTTAAATAGCTTTGGCACCTTGAAACAGTGAAATAAAGTTAAGAGTTCAAGGTCTAAGAAACAGGTAGATTTTTATTAAATGAACTAGTGACCTGGTGCATGATATTCATGCATATTAAAAGGGAATTAATTAGAGGAGATATTTTAATATTGCTATTTGTCCTTTCTTATAATAGAAGTGTCAGAGATGAAAGGAAATTAGTAAAATGTATATGAAAATCTTTCTCTTGACAGAGTCTGGGGCATGTCATGGGAACCAGAGTCAAGTCCTCACTTATCCACATGTGCCTCGAAATCACACAAGACCCAGACTCAGACAGCACCACCCCCATTTGGCTAGATCCAAACCTGGCGGCCCCACCTCTGTCAAGTCTCACCTGGTGGGGAGCCTGGCCTCAGGTCAACTGGCCTGGTGCTAGGGGGCGCAGTCTGAGGTTCCCTAGTCTGAGTCAGGGGGCATACCTTGAGGTCCCCTGGCCCAGGCCAGTGGGCAGGGTCTGACGTCCCCTATCAACCCCCACCAGGCAAAGGGTGCAGTCTCAGGTCACCCAGCCCAGCACCAGGGCGGTGGACATGGCCTGTCAAGCCCTGCTGGGTAGGGGGCATGGCCTGAGGTCCACCAGTGTGGCACAAGGGCGGGGCTGCATCCTGAGGTCCCCTGGCCTGGTGCCAGGGCAGGGTGTGCAGCCTGAGGTCTCCTATCAAGCCCCATCAGGCAAGGGTGCGACCTCAGGTCCCTGCTGATTGCTAATTAAGGCTCATTATGGGAACTTGGCCTCCACTGTGGGTGCAGCCATCTTGTTACAGCATGGTGGTTAATTTGCATATTCCATCATATTAGATAGGATAATTGTAGCAAGTTGGCACAACATTGTTGACACACATCTATATAATAAAATAATAATATGCAAATTGGTCAGGATGTCCTCACTGTAACAAGAGGGGGGCATTCAGGGGTGACTAGGCTGGCAGGGGAGTCAGTGAGGGGCAACCAGGTTGGCAGAAGGGGACAGTGAGGGGTAACCAGGCCAGCGGGGGGGGGCATTTGGGGGTGACAAGGCCAGCAGGGGGTGGGCAGTTGGCAACCAGGCCAGCAGGGGAGGCATTTGAGAGTGACCAGGCCAACAAGGGGGGTAGTTTGGGGACCAGGCCAGCAGAGGGGCAGTTAGAGGCAATCAGACAGGCAAGCAGGTGAGCAGTTAGGAGCCAGCAGTCTTGGATCCCGAGTGGGATGCCCGACTGCTGTTTTAGGCCTGATCCTCGAGGCTTCTTCCAATGTGTCCTGGACTGGAGAGGGTGCAGGCTGGGCTGAGGGGACTCCCACCATTCTTTGCATGAATTTTATGCATCAGACCTCTAGTGCTTCTATAATGTCAGTGAAGTCCTAGCTCTCTAACTTGCTCTACCTTGAATAAAATATTCTCTTTGGGCAGTTTTATTTTGCTACACTCAGAGTCCGGCCACAGCAAGCCTCCTAAGCTAGTGACTAGCACAGGATCACTAAGTGATCCAGACTCTAGAGACTTCTCCAAGGCTCAGGTCGCAGGCCTCACTGGGGTCTTACATCATCTTACACAGGCTGATGGTGTCTTGAAAAGATGTTTTGCCAAATTACATATCCCTAATACTGTACCTTTAATTTCACCACTGAGATCTCTTTACTAATGTCATCTAACATTTTTGCTGATTATCAAACCACTGATTTCACCAAAGAAAACCCAACCTGGCATTCAGTGAGTTGCTTAGAGGAAAAGCAGAAATCCTGGTTTCTGAAACAATGCTCAGGACCACCTCTGGCATGTGGCTTCCCAGTTAAAACACTGGCTGCCTCTGGGCTGTAACTTGAAACATACACAACTACACAAGTTCATACCATTTATGCTGAAAATTTTAAGATAATTCACAGATATTCTAATGAAATCATCTTAGGAAACATTAATATAGTAGAACGAAATATCAGCTTTGTTCCAAAAAAGTAAATGAGCTTTGAATGGTGCACACTTGATTTTGAATCCCGGCTTTACTTTAGTTGATAGATAAGTTTAATAATTTGTCCTACTTTCTTCAACTATTAAAAGGCAGTAGAAACTGCTTTGTGACATTACACAGCATGACCTGTCAAACCCAATGCCTGGCCCTAGGGATGCTAAATAATGACTGCCTTTTCAATTTATCTTGAGACTTTAACTCACAAAGAGACAACGCTTCCCCACCCACAGGGGAGATTCCAGATTTCACACTCTGTGCTTATCCAAAGCCTCACCAACTTCTCCACTACTGGAAGCTTTTCTTCATTAAACACAAATTGTTTTCTGATAGCTGAAAGTTTTACTTAAAGGTCTCCTGCCCTCATGTACTTAGTGGCAGATGCTAAAACACATCTCTGCTTTGATTGTTTTGAATTTAAGTCCTAGTCATGCACCTGCTTTTGCATGGACTGCCCTGCTGTTTCACACCCCTGTGAGGATTTATCTCCTGCTCCAGCTCCACTCTAATCCCAGGAAGGTCTTGGCTCTCCTCTGTAACACTCATGATCAGATATTTCAGCCCAAAGAGTTTTTTGGCTTGTTTTTTGTTCCTGGGAATAAACAGAAAAAGGAAGTTTAGGATATTTCTTCATCAAAAGATACTTCAGATGTTTTAACTCTTCCTCTCAACCGGAATTACTTTGGTTAAGATTTTAGTAACTTTGTTAATAAAATAATTAATTTATGTATTAACTGCTTGCTTGGTAATAAGTTTTCTGATCTTGGCCCAGGGCCCTAGTAATAGGAGAGTGGAAAGTTTTTTAAATTTCTAAACTCTTAGGATTGGCATTTTGTATTATCCTGTTGTTTTCACTTAAAAAAAGGAGAGGTAAAAATTTCCAGAGTCAGTCTTATTGGAAAGGAGTTGTAAGGAACACAGTGGGAGGTGGCAGCTCTGAAGAAAGTGCCAGACTTTGCCCAGCCAGGTGGTTGAACATTGACCTATAAACCAGGAGGCTACGGTTCAATTCCCAGTCAGGGCAGATGCCTGGGTTGTGGGCTCCGTCCCCGGTATAGGACGTGCAGGAGGCAACTAATCAAATATTCTCTCTCATCATTGATGATTCTCTCTCTCTCCCTCTCTCTTCCTCTCTAAAATCAATAAAGCTATATTTAAAAAATTAAAAGATCACATCCCTTTCCAGTTACAAATCTAACCTCACCAGTGCAGAGCCCTTTAATCCCACTGAATACAGTTAGTAGTTACAGGTACAAGAGGCCAGAGGATTTCTTATCCCCACCTGGACTGTCAGTTTCTGCCACATATGCCTCCCCCCAATAAGCATTTGGTCAGAGATACTGATTGTGCTGGTCTAGAAGAGCTAATCTTATCAAAATCAGGGATAAGATTTCATTAGTATGGCAGATATCATTTTTCAGGATCTTGAAGATAAAAAAATTGTTTGTTGGATTAGTTTCCATATTTTATCTGAGTGTAATATATGTATATGACTGAGAGTAGCAGAGCCAGGGTTTAAGTAATTTCATTTATTAAATATTTACTGAAATGTGGCAATATTATTTTTGCTGAAGCTGTAAACCAGTAAGGAAAAAAAAACTTGCTCTCAGAAGGTTACATTCCAGTAGAGATATCTAACACATGTATAAATTGCATCTATTCAGGAGACAGTGAATGAGGGGAAGGGATTAGGGTGGCCATTCAAAATCATATGGCAGGGAAAGCCCCAATAAAGAGCTCGTGGGGGTGAGGAAACAGATTTGGAGGAGCTAAAGGTAGGGGCAACCCTGGAGGAGGGAAAGAAAGCATGGCATGATACGAAGCTGAGGAGCCTGTGGGAGTGTGAATATAGGAGTCAGGCAGAGCTTTGGGAAATGTGAGTAGGCAGAGGCAGGATTCTGAAGTCTTTGACTCAGTGATATAGAAAGTCAAGTCCAGAGCAGTCCGGCATCAGAAAAAAGAAGTTAGTCTATGAAAGCACAGAATCAGGAAGATCTTCTGAGAGAGCTGGGACAGGTTTGGAAACCAAGGGGCAGATGATAGTAATAGATACCATTTATTGCACATTCACCTTTTTCCCCCATCTTTATTGAGGTGTATTTGATAACTAAACACTGTATGTATTTTTAAAAAATAAAATAAAATGACCTCTCAAGCCACTATTTTGAAAAAAAGACCACAGCTAAATGAGAGGGAGAGGGCAATGGTGACTAGCAATAATCCAGATAAAACGATAGACCAGGTTGTAGCAGGGTGAGGGCCCTATGTGAGGCTGGGTGGGGGAACAAACAATTCTGAAAACATTTTTGGAAATCAAGCCAGCAGGACTTGCCCACAGTGGACATGGGCTGTGCCATAGGAAAAGGAATCAAGAATAACACCAGTCTTCCTGATAAAAAGCCTCGGGCTTCCCCTTCCCACCATTCCACACTTCTTCCTTCCCCTTCTAAATTTTGGGGTCCAGTTGCCAGTGTTTCCCTAAAGGTTGCTCCTAACCTGTGTTGTTGTCCATGTAGGGACCTGCCGTTCCTCCTCGGAAACTATGAGGATCATGAACCGTCCCTACTCCACAAACACACACACTCTCACTCTCACTCTCACTGGCACTTGCACTCTCACTCTCACTCTCACCGTGTGCTCTTTTTACTGCATCACACATGGATATATTAGGGCCAAGAGTCTACTGATTTAAAACCATCTCAGGCCGAAACCAGTTTGGCTCCGTGGATAGAGCGTCAGTCTGTGTACTGAAAGGTCCCAGGTTCGATTCCAGTCAAAGGCATGTACTTTGGTTGCGGGCACATCCCCAGTAGGGGGTCATGCAAGAGACAGCTGATGTATGTCTCTCTCTCATCGATGTTTCTAACTCTCTATCCCTCTCCCTTCTTCTTTGTAAAAAATCAATAAAATATATTTTAAAAATAAAAATATAAATATAAAACCATCTGAGGTAAACTAAAATTCCAATAAGTCTCTGATTTGGGGACCACGTCACCATTTGGAAAGACAACTGGAGAATACTGACTCAAAGCATAAAAATCCATGGCCTCTTGAAATATTAGTTTACATATAACCTCCTGGAGCCTAGACTTCCAGCTTGAAAGTATGTTCTGATTATAATATTTTCTTCTTGGTATTCTTTCCATCCATGGTCCAACTCTACTGAGACTGGAGGGGGTAAAGAGATAGACTATTAATTGCCTTTTGAGAAATAAAATGGAAGTTAACCATTACTTACATTTACATAGTGCTGTATATCATTTTTATTATTTAAATAGGTAGGTGCCCCATACTCTGTATAATTTTCCTCTCTTTGAAATACTAATTCAATATTAATGGTAGAGTTACTTTTTCTGGCCAACTAATAATTTATTAAATTTTAAAATGAGAAATGAGGAAATCACAAGTTAGAGATTCTTGTAAATTGTTAATAGTGTATTTGATGTGGATTGGCTAATGTTATGTAATTATTGGAATTTATGTGTCTTTTATTGCTTTTAAACTCATCAATTAATTGTTTGTTTATATTGACTTTAATTGTTCTTTTTCTATTTCAACCTGGCTCCTTATTAAATGTGATTTTTCCCTCCCGTTTTTTATTTATTTTGCTAGAGGTGTTTGGTCTTCCCTTATTGTAGTGAGTTAACTAGTAACTCTCAGTTATTAGTCTCTGAAACAGAATTTGATTGTACATAAACAAATGCATGCTCATTTAAATATTCAGATCAATATTTGCTATTCTATCCAAATTCTTTCTCCACTTAAAAAGAAATGCAATTTAAAGCTATTTCTTTTCAATACAGGAACACTAACAGGTAGGAATGTTTCTCTTTCAGTCCAATTCCCAATGAACTTTTGGTTGTTTTAGTTTATTTTCCAATTATGTGCATAAAAGAAAAGGGCAAAAAGAGGAAGGGAATTGCACAATGAAATTGAATACATTAACCTCATCTGAAAAGAAAGTATTCATTATGTAGTCCCCAATTCCAATGACCATTTTACATCTCCAATAAATAAAATTTGACTAAAGCTATGATTTTGGCTATTTATCACTAAAATTATTATTATATTCTGTATGCCTTTGCCTTTTTCCTATGACTAGCTTGAATTTGAAATATTCAAATTTAAGACAGAAGTTTAAGTAGTTTTCAAATTTTAAAAAATCATGAAATTATGAAAATTTTGACTTACAAGAATTGTCTTAATCCCGTGACTGTTTATCCTTGCATTATTCTGCTTTCTTGCATCTTTATATTAATTTTTCTACTTTAAAAACTCTGGACTAAGAGAACATAATGTTCTGAGTGTGGAAATTTTATATGTGTGTGTGTGTGTGTGTGTGTGTGTGTATCCCTACAAAGATATGGATTAAATATGATTTCTCTGTGCATACTTAGGAATTATCTTCCATATCTGAATACTCTGAAGTTGAAAAAATTGACCAAATTTTAAAATTGACTTTTATATCTGGTGCAAATGTGTGATATATGTCAAGTTTTTACATGTAGAACATAACTATTTATTCTGCTCATTTAATCAAATTAGTTTTATAATCCTTTATCCAAAAAATGAAGCAATTCATACTTTCCCTTTTCATGAGTAATACTTAAGATCAATGCTGTAAAGATCAGAGGTTAAGACAATTAGACTTTGGAAAGTATAGGGCACAATAACTCTGAAGGATAATGAGGTGAAAGAGAAGGAATTGGTCTTACACCTGAGGAAGAAAGAGGGAAGGACAAAGATTGCGTAGGACCTCAGATTATATCTGTGCTGAGATAGTGCTCGTTGGCCATGTTTCACAAAAATTACCTGTTAGAAGCCCATGTCAGATGGAAATGGTGTGACTCAAGTTTTCTTGCTCTGTTGAGTAATTGACTGGTGCAGTATGGGGGTATATGGGCTCAGCAGGAGGGCACATGTGCATTCTGAATAGAGGAGCCAACTGTGACCCTCAAAGAGGAAAGGAGATGTGACCTGCAGCCCTTGTTGGCCACCAAAAGTTATTGGTAATGATACAAATAAGAGAAAATAAATAATCTAGGAAGTTCTTTTATAGCAATTCTTTATATACCAGAGAAGTTTTTTTGTGGAGGGTGTTTTCTAATAAAATTGGTATTTCTGTTTACATTTCTGATTCACCTTGGCTGAATGAAATGAGGGAATTATTTTAAAGTACTGCTTTTTAAAAATTGCTGAAAATACAAATAATAATATGTGCAGAAACAACACTGAAATGGAATCCATTGTCCACAATCGGACTCATCTGCTATCATTTATTTTTGTTTGCTTATTTTGTTTTTCCTTGTAGGTAGTCAATTATTTATATGTAAACTTTTTTTGAACTAGAAAGTAAGTTTTTTTCTGAGTGTGTGACTACCCATCCTCCCTCTCCCCATTGTTGAGTTTTTAAAGATCACAGACTTAAACATAAGCATTTTTTCAGTCTGGTTCATGCACTAACTAATCAAATAGAATATTTGTTAAAAATCTCACTTTTTAAAAATGAACGTTTTGGCAGGAGTTTGTGAGAGGAGGGGGATGCAGGGCTGGAGGTACTGCTTGCCCAGCTCAATAACCAGCTATCCTTCAAATAATTAATAATTTTTATTCAATCTCCAAGGAAATTTTATAGTAATTGGAAATTTATAAGTCTCTGGCCTTTAAGACTTTAAAAAAGGATGAATCTCTAGTAGGGAAATTCTGAGTCTTTTTCAGTATAGAGTGGGGAGGAGGATTTGAGAAATCAGGACAAAACCTTCCTAGGTGTTCAAGTCAGATGTATTCAGAGACTGGCCCTAATTTTTTTTTTATCATTTTCACACATTTTCCATCAAAAAATCCCTAAGGCTTTCCAATATCTGGCTTTTCTGATCTTCCTTCCCTGCAGTTAAACATAATGAGCGCAGAAAATGCTACAGCACCTCCTCCAGCAAACCTGATCTGTAGCTACAGACAGGTTCTCTAGCTCTGTTTCACAAAATGCCTGAAGTTGGGAAGAGAGGCCTCCTGTGCTTTCTCAGACCCTTGCTGGATAAAAAAAAAAAGTGTGCAAATATGAAATTTGAATGAGGGTGTTCTCTGCCAGCGGTGGACCATGTGAATTTCCTACCAGGGAAAACCTAGATGTCTCAGAACATCTCCAGTAAAACAAAATCCTTTAATACCATCAGAATTTTTTTCCCATTATTCATGGCTATTGCACAAAACCAAGTGATGTGACTATTGAATTCAATAGGTTTTAGGTTTAATATTTCAAAGACAAGAAATTATGGAATGTAAAAGGAGAATGGCTCTTAAAATACCTATAGTTAATACTATATGTGGAAATAATGTTCGAGAAAGATCAAAAGGAAGAGAAATGTCAGTTGGGCTTCAGGGTGGAATTCAGAGTGAGCAGACTGAAGGAAGCATGGAGGTCATGCCTGCTGTATGGACACTCAGAAGTAGAAGTAATTTTGTTACTTGCCAGGCTAGTGCAAAAATTAAACACTGGAAATCTGTGTATTTGCTAAGATAATGCATGTTTTTGAACAAGCTCCTGTACCTTCATAAGGATTTTCTAGGGCTCCTCTTTTGAAAAGAGTGTTAGGCTCATCCTTTCTGAGAATTTAATTCAGTAGGTCTGAGGTAGGGCCAATGCATTTTAAGCAAGTATCCAGGTGACTTCTTTTCTGTTTGTTTTTTATGAACTATTTATTGAGATATAATTCACATAGCACACAGTTCACTTTTTACAGTGTAGAATTTAGTGGTTTTTAGAATTTTTGCAGAGATGTGTAACCACCATCACAATCTAATTTTAGGTCATTTTTCTGATTTCAAGTAGAAAGCTCAGGCTCATTAGGAGTCCCTCCACATATTCCTACAACAGCCCCCAGTCATAAGCAAGCCCTAATCTACTTTCTGTCTATAGATTTGCCAATTCTGGACGTTTTATAAAAATTGAAACACATTATAGATTCTTTTTTTTTTCTGGCTTCTTTTAATTAGCATAATGTTTTCAAGGTTTTTTTCAATTGTAGCATTATTAGCAGTACTTTATTACTATTTATATGCAAATAATGTTCCATTGTATGGATTTACAACATTAGACTTACCCATTCATCATTTGATGGACCTTTGGATGCCACTCTTTGGCAATTAAGAAAAATACTGCCAGGCATATTTGTGTACAATTTTTTGGCATGCACATGTGTCCTTCTTTTTCTTGGGCATAAATATAGGAGTGGTAGTCCTGGGTCACATGATTCTTCTATGTTTAATATCTTAAGAAACTGCTGAACATTTTGCTGGGTGATCTCAATGCCTTGGTTCCCCTGTCCACGCTTTGAGAAACACTAATTTAGGCAATAATTTTGGTATCAGGAGACAAAAGAAAAATAAGATATTTGTTGGATTCTGATCATGAAAATACTGGATCCCATAAAATGACAACATTAAAAGATAATAAAGTGCTGGATAATGACGTGAGGTGAATGTCATTAAGTGGAAAGTTAGAAATACAGAAAGGAAAATTAGGAAGGAAACAAAAGATCTCTAAAATTAAAAAAAAAATGGTCATCTTGTTAGGTGATGATATGGAGAAAGAAAAGTAGGAAGGATAAGTATATCTTAGTAAGATTTATTTATAAAAACAAAGGAAATTTTAAAAACATGATTGAATTTCAAAAAGGGTATCATAAAGAGTATAAGACCTGAATTAAATTACCTACAAACAAAACAAGAAACACAGAAGTAAGGAAATGGGAGGGAAATAATAAAATTTGTAGGATTATTAAACTACCAATGGACAAAATAAGAATCTCTTAACATAACACAGTATTTGAATGTATTTTTATTATTAAAGCCACTAATAGTTTTTTCAACTAACAAAATGTTTTTTTGCCCATGGATTTTGCTTTCTGGAATAAGACATCCACAAACATGATGTCTCTGTTTAATAAAAGAAGCCTCCTTATTGTATCAAGAATTTCAGAATTTTTAGTTAATCATGCTTTTTCTATTAAAAAAAATAAGTATACATTTTCATTATTGGGGAAGTTAATCTCTGAGGATATGTCAATAATATAATAAATAGTAATAATTAAATGCATTTCCCATTTTTTTTTATTCTTCAAGTGAGACCAATCCAAAATCTCATTAGTTATTGCATCCAGCTCAAATCCAGTTCTCTGAATTATGTGTAGTCCTATTAGGCGAAGATTTGTTTCTTTGAGGTCTGGTGACCTGATAACTGCAGTGCACACTCTTCTTTTGAAGATAAATGCAGGAGAATCATACAGCCATCACTGGTCCATAGCAATTTTCAAATATTGCTAGGCAACAAGAGCAAAGGGTGTTTTTTCAGCAATAGCAGAGTATTTTATTCCAATGCCCTCTGTGATCCACGGTTTCATTTCTGAGAGGTCCCTCCTATCCCATTGTCCTGCATGGCCTGATCTGCAAAGGTCATTCAGATTGTGCCCTTCTGGTGGGTCCCATCCTTTCATAGCTGACTCCTGCTGAGACAGATATAATTCCTAAAACTACTTTAGTCATGCAACTTTGCAGGCCATGTTTGTGGTTTTGTGGCAATATAATTTCCTCAGAAATATTGTAGTATTCTATTTTTTTTAAAGATAGGTCCGTGTGCAAGTAACCACATGCAAACATCTGTTTTAGACCTGTTTTAAGCTTCCCTATATTCTGCCAATTCTCAATGGAGGTATGCCACTGTCATCTTTCCTTTGTCTTCCTCTCCTCCATTCAACCTTCAGGCTCTGAGAAAGAATGATCTTTTTTTTTCTTTCATGTATTCATTTTATTTTAATCTATTTAGCATTCATAGTATGTAGTACATGACAGAAATCTGCTGGTGACCATATATCTGCAACTAATATGGGGTAGGTATTAATATAACAAGTCCTAATGAATGAGAATCTATCTTCTCTCCCCTAATTTTTCCAGCTTTATTCTTACCTGAAGGTAATAAAAGACATCTTGGACTATAACTTTCTTTCCTTCTAAGACTCTCTCTTGGGACCTATGGCTTATAATTATTATAGTATTTTAAGGATACAACCTTGTTTACTATTTAAAGGACAAAAATTAGGGGTTCTCCATCAATTCAGATTGTCAATATAAGCAGAGAACACCTTCCATTTCAAACTGGTTTTATTGTTGTTGTTTTGTTTTGTTTGTTTTTATCTCAGCCTGCAGGCTGGTTAGTTCTAGACTGAGTTCATCACTCTTTTGAAGACTTTGCTGAAGGAGCCAACTTACATCAGCATTTGAGTATGCCCTAATATTAAAAAGTTCAGTTGGCACCTGATTGGCCTTCCAAGGAACAGCCATCAACAGTATGTTCAAATATTTTGCTGCAAATAGCAAAGGCCCCAGCTTTCTGAGCCTGTTATATCCCAGGCTTTAGGGGCCTAGTGCCTACTACAGGCAATTCCATGAACTTTTTAGATTCTTTCTTGCATAGCACTCCTTTTTTAAATATTACCAAATATGGTACTAGTTTGAATCAGGTTCAATTCTGAGTGACAGAGATAGCAATGGAAAAGTAGAGTTTTCCTTCCGTCTTCCATAAAAGAGGGTGGATATCAACTCTAAAGGCTATTACACTGGAGGAGAGTCAGGCTTCTCTCTTCCATCCTTAGTATTTACCTTTGAGCCCAAATGGCAGTTTAAACTCCAGATACTCTATCCTAATTTGAGGCAGAAGACAGGAGAATAGAATAAAAGGTGCTGTCTCACTTCTTATAAGGCCATTCCCTTGAGGTTTTATATGCTATACAAAACACCTCATTGGCTGGAACTCACATGGTAACAAGGGAGATGGGGTGACGAAGTATCCAGCTCATTGTCAGTATCTTTGCAAGAAGGGGAAAATAAATATTGGAAGGTAACTAGAAATCTGTGTAATAACTCCCCTATTTAATATTAAGCAGTTGATATTCAAATTTGATTATGGTCTGTGCACCCAATTTTACTTAATTAAATGGCATCTGATATTCTTATTTGCTCCTTGGGCAATTTTTGAAAATCCGTATATGGTTGCTTAACCTGAGAATATTGAATTTAGAAAATATATTTAAGTGGATTTACTGCCTTTACAAGTTTTTAATTATCCATCATGCTATCCTAAACCTTTTTATAACAAATAATTTAGAGTGGCTAAATTAAATAGTTTTTAAAAAGCATAGAATATTCTCTAATCATGTATTTATATCTCTCTGCCATTTCCAATCTTATTTATATTCCCCACAAAAATCCTGATTCAATACATTTCTTGGTCTTAAATTAAGTGAGATTTTTTTTATTTGTGCATTTCATAGTAGAACTTATTGAAATTAATGTTGATTATTATTATTCAAAAGCTTTTCCATTTAGCTCTGAAGGTAAATGATTTTTCCTTTTTTAGTTTGTATAAGGTAGAGCTGCAAGGAAAAGGAGAAATGTGATCATGATGGTTTAATCTGGAGAAGTAGAAATTTGAAGGCCAGAACAACTATCTTTGGATTCACTAAACTTTCTATAACTTAAAAAGAAGTGAGGAGAAAACAAGATGGCAGCATAGGTAATCACCTATACTTGCTGCCTCTCACACCACATCAAAACCAAAACCAGATGGTAGAACAATACCACCCAAAACAACAGAAAAGCTGGCTAAGTGGAAATTGTACAACTAGAGAGGTGAAGAAAGCTCATTGAGACCAGTAAGAAGTGCAGAGGTGTGGAAAGTGCTACACCTGGATGTGCTGCTTTTTAAACCAGGAGGGAGATACAAGTTCCCTCTTGTTCTAAACGCCAGTTCCAGGCAAGGTTCTAGAGGACCACCAAACACACAGGGTGAAACTGGACTGTCTGGCTTCGGGACAGAAACACAAGTGCGGCTTACTCTTAGAGCTGCTCACAGCAATTATTGTTCCTGCATGGGAATGTGGGACATGGAGAACCTGATACTTCTCTGGATCAGGACATCCATCACTGTTTGCTCTGTCCTGGTGATTCCCAAATATCCCACCCATCCCATTTATAATCCCACTCAAGCTCTAAATTAGCTTTTGCATATGAATGGCCTGTCCTTTTGCCTAAAAAAAAAATTCATCTGGGTCTGAGAGCCCCAGAGATTCCAAAAGTAGGGCCACTTCCTGGCAGCAGCAGCAGCAGTTGGCCATCACAGTCAAGTGGCCTGGAGGTCAACTCCTCCCAGTGAGACTAAGAGCAATCAAGGGTTAACTACAACAAAACTCTGCAAACAGCCCACAAAGGGATGCACCAAGAGCCTCTACCTCAGGTGACTGGAGAGGCTGATACACTGGGCCCTATAGGACACTAAACACATAAGATCATTCTGTCAACTCAAGGAGACTTAGCAGCTACCCAGTACATAGAAACAAACAAAGGAAGCAGCCAAGATGTTGAGACGAAGAAACAAAAAAAAGTCACAAATGAAAGAAATGGATGAAAGCAAAATATTGGATATAGAGTTCAAAACCACAGTTATAAGGTTATTCAAGAATCTTCTAGAAACCTCTAAGAAATTTAGTGAGACCCTCAAAGATATGAGAAAGGAGCAATCAGAAATCAAGCATATACTGACTGAAAGAATAATATACAGAGATTCCACAGCAGACTAGAGGATCCCAAGAATCAAGTAGAAGGTTTGAAATACGAAGAAGCAAGAAAACACCCAACCAGAAAAGCGAAAAGAAAAAGAAATCCAAAAATCTGAAGGTAGTGGAAGGAGCCTCTGGGAAAACTTCAAGCAGACCACATCCAAATTATGGGAGTGCCAGAAGAAGAGAGGGAGCACAATACTGAAAATCTATTTGAATAAATAATGACTGAAAACTTCCTACCTGGTGAAAGAAGTGGACTTAAATATCCAGGAAGCACACAGAACCCCAAACAAAAGGAATCCAAAGAGAACCACACCAATAACTCATCATAATTAAAATACCAAGAGCAAAAGACAAAGAGAGAATATTAAAAGCAGCAAGAGAAAAACAGTTACCTACAAGGGAGTACCCATATGACTACCAGCTGATTTCTCAACAGAAACTATGCAGGCCAGAAGGGAGTGGCAATAAATATTCAAAATAATGAATAGCAAGAACCTACAACCAATTTTACTCTACCCAGCAGAGCTATCATTTAGAATTGAAGGTCAGATAAAGAGCTTCACAGACAAGAAAAACTAAAGGAGTTCATCACCACCTAAGCATTTCATTATATGAAATGCTGAAGGGTATTCTCTAAAAAAGAGGAAGGAAAATATAAAGATAAATATTATGAACAACAAAGTAACAACAAGTACATATCTATTAACAAGTGAATCTAAAACTCAAGTAAATAAAAAATCTGATGAATAGAATAAACTGGTGAATATAATAGAATCAGGGGCATAGAAAAGGAGTGGACTGACAATTCTTGGGGGGAGGGAAGGAGTGTGAGAAATATGTGAAGAGATTGGACAAAAATCTTACACCTATTGATAAGGACGATAGGGGGTAAGGGCATGGGGTGGGGTGGTAACTGGGTGGAAGGGAGCTATGGGGGGAAGAGAAACAACTGTAATAATCTGAACAATACAGGTTTATTTTAAAATATAAGAAGTGAGATGTCTGAGATGTGTAACTAGATTATAAGCTCTATGAGAGAAGGAAATAGCCTTGATTGGCTCATCCCAGTATACTGAGATATATCACAGTGCCTGATGTATGGAAGTAGGGTGAGGTGCTCATTAAACATTTAAGAGTAATTAAGTATATCATTAAAACATTATTCTATAAGAAAATTTATATTATTTTATGTGAGGAACATTAGTGTATATGTTTTGTACATTTTTCTGCATTCTTACTGTTTAAAAAGTGTAAGATACTCCATGCCATATCAGATATGTGATCCATTCAATCTTATATTTTTATCTCTTACTGTGAAACTTATAGGAAGGCATAATCTCTCCCTAGAAATGAACTTTAGAGGTTAAAGATGTGCTCTATAACTGATGCCGCAGGGGCAAGTTCCTACTGAGGACTCGAGCTTCAAACCAATAGTGTTCTTGGCTTCACATAGGAAAGAATTCAGGACAGGAGCCTGACAAGAGGTGAAAGTGGAAAAGCAAGTTTTATTGAGTGAAAAGTCTGCCATTGAATGGCAGACTCTCCTCAGGAGAGAAGGAAAAGAGACTCCAAACATCCAGGAGGCTGAGATTATATCTGCTTATAGTTTCTATGGAAAATTACTAGTATGGAGAAATAGAGACTATGAAAAGAAATTGGGATTAACTTTAACCTTTACAAGGTAAATTGTGTGGTCTGTCTTCCCCTATGGCAATGATCAGCAAACTCATTAGTCAACAGAGCCAAATATCAACAGTACAACGTTTGAAATTTCTTTTCAGAGCAAAATTTTTTAAACTTAAACTATATAAGTAGGCACATTGTTATTAACTTAATTAAAAACTACATCATACAGCCGAGACCGGTTTGGGTGAGTGGATAGAGTGTCGGCCTGCAGACTGAAAGGTCCTAGGTTCGATTCCGGTCAAGGGCATGTACATTGGTTGCGGGCGCATCCCCAGGGGGCATGCAGGAGGTGGCTGATCGATGTCTCTCTCTCATCGATGTTTCTAACTTTCTATCCCTCTCCTTTCCTCTCTGTGAAAAATCAATAAAATATCTTAAAAAAACACTACAACATACAAATCTGATTTACCCAAACTTAATTAACTTAATTAGGGTACTCCTAAGCTGTTCTTTGCTAGAAACGTCCTCAATCTGACATTCGCTGAGGTGGACCCCTTCCAACTCTCCCATTCACACTGGTCTTGTATACTTATTTCGTCTATCTCATTTTGTTCATCCTCTCTATTTGTCCAAACCATCTCAACATACCTTACTCAGTCCTCGACACTACCTCTTCTTTCACTCCACAACGTTCCCTAAAATTAACTTAATAAACTTTACTTAAAATCTTAAGTCTTAGTTAAACTATAGGTAAGTTGAATAAAACTTGATATCATATTTAATAACGATATTATTTATTGATAAAAAGCAAATTTCTTACAATTTACCTTACAATATCTATAAAATTAAATCATGACAATGACTGACAAACACTAATGTGAACAATGGCCTTGCATCTCCTTGGAAAGTTTGGGTAAATCAGGTTTGTATGTTGTAGTTTTTAATTTTAGGCACGATTCTAGGTTATCATCAATAAGATGACTTTTCAGTTTACTCTTGATAAGGTTCATGCTTGAAAATGATTGTTCGCATAAATATGTAGACTTGAATAAGGAAAGAAGAGCAAATGCTAGTTTTTTCAATTGATTATGAGTCAGGAATACTATTCCAAGTGTTAAAAATCAACTTCTTCAGGTCTTTCAAAGCAAACCACTTGAGCTGTGAATTAAGTTCACATTTGTGTTTCTCCAATATTTCTATATCAGCACAAAGAGGTTCAAATTTCAAACTCCACAATTTTTTTGTTTTTTAAATCCAGCAATTGCATTTTAAAGTTGCCAATGTCAATATTAAAGAGAAAAAAATTTAATTCTGTTTCAGTAGCATTAAGTGGTTTTTTAACAAAAGCTAACATCATTTTGCTGTTTCTGAATTCCTGAAACCTGTTGAGAAAAGCTTCCCTCATATTTAAAGTGTTGTTTTGAAATAGCAAATGTCAATATCAGAATTATTTTCTTGGTGATGTTTCAACAAGCTTGGAAAGTGAATCAAACTTTCTCTTTCAAAATCTTGAGCAAAAATAGATAATTTGTTTTCAAATGAAATAATTTCTTCTAACATCCAAAAAATTATGTTTCCTTTCCCCTGTAGTTTACAATTAAGCTGATTTAGATGATACTTAATGTCTACCATGAAATAAAATTTTTGGATCCACCGATCATTTGTTAGTTCTGGATAGTGAACACCCTTCTCAAGGAGAAATGCCTTAATTTCTGTTAATAAGGAAGTGAAAAGTTTCAAAAAATTTCCTCTTGATAACCAATGTACCTTTTTATGCAGCAGAAGATTTGCATACTCTCTATTTCAACTAATATTATTTAAATTGGCGATGATTAAGAGTTTTAACTATAATGGAGTTGATAACGTTAATCACCAATTCCATAACTTTGCAGATTTCTTCTAGAAATGTCTGCGTACAAAGCACTTCTTGATGAATGAGGCAATGGTAAATAAGTATCTCATGATTAATTTTTTCTTTCAAAATAGCAACAAACCCATTTCTTATGCTGGTCATACTTTTTGCCCCATCTGTTTAAATTGAGACAATTTTATCAAGTGGAATATAATATTTTTTAATGCACTCAATTACAGCATTTGCTACATCCTCTCCACATGTTTGACCTTTGAGTGGCAATAATTCTAAAAGTTCTTCTTTAAGACCTGTCAATGAAATAAATCATACAAAAAGTGAAACTTGCCTTTTATCATTTATGTCACAAGACTCGTCAAATGCTATTGATAAAGCTGAAACCAGTTTAAGATCTTCGACTTGCTAGTCGGTTATATTCGAAGACATTTGACTGTTTTATCTTTCACTGTTTTAGTGGACAATGAGAACTCTTTATTTTATTTTTTTAGAATATCTGCTTTGTTCTTAAAATCCCGAAATAGCTCTTCAGATGCATTCATAAAACAACTTTTTATGTATTCACCAACTGTGTGTGGTTTTCCTAGATTAGCAATTTCTTGACTAACCACAAAACTTGCAATATTAACATTGTTGGAAGATTACATCCAGTAATTAAATACAGAACTTGATTTTTCTTGACTCTTCTGAATTTCCTCAACTGCTTTCTTCCTTGCATTACCAACAGGATATTTAGTATTAAATGACACATGTTTAGTTGTAAGGTGTCTGTCCAAATTCGATTTCTTGTTATGCACCAATTTTTCCTGACAAAAAAGACAGGTCAGAAGGCCATTAAGTTTTGAATAAATGTGAAAGTCTTGGTCCATTCAACTTTAAATTCATGGTTTTCTTCTTCCATTTGTCTTTGCTTCTTCTTTGTAGCCATGTCAGACAGGGCACCTAAAAAAAGTTCCATTTTATAATAATACTAGAGGCTTGGTGCACAAAATTCATGCAAAGGGAGGGGTGTGTGTTCTTAAGCCCACCCTGCTACCTTTCCAATCTGGGACTTCTTAAGGGATATCTGATTGCCCCCTCACAATCCAGGACTGCTGGCTCCCAACTGCTCACCTATCTGCCTTCCTGATTGCCCCTAACCGCTTCTGCCTGCCAGCCTGATCACACCCTAACCACTCCCCTGCCAGCCTCATTGATGCCTAACTGCTCCCCTGCCAGCCTGTTTGCCCCTAACTGCCCTCCCTGTGGACCTGGTGACCCCTAACTGCCCACCCCTACAGGCTTAATCACCCACAACTGCCCTCCCTTGCAGGTTTGGTCCCTGCCAACAGCCCTCCCCTGCTGGCCATCTTGTGATATACATGGGAACATGATCTTTTGACCACATGGGGGAAGTCATCTTGTGTGTTGGAGTAATGGTCAATCTGCATATTACTCTTTTATTAGATAGGACAGAGGCCTGGTGCACAGGTGGTAGCCAGCTGGTTTGCCCTGAAGGGTATCCTGGATCAGGATAGGTATTCCCTTGAGGCATGGGGTGGCCTGGGCGAGGGGCCTCTGGTGGTTTGCAGGCCAGCCATGTCCACCAGTGACCCAAGTGGAGGCCCTGGTATCTGGGATTTATTTATCTTCTATAACTGAAACTTTGTAGCCTGGAACAGAGCCAAGCCTGGACAGTCACAGTGTGCATAAAGCTTGACTTCCTCCATCACCATGGGCAACCCAAGCCTCCCTCCTGCTTCTCTGTAGCTATCTTGGTTGGGTTAATTTGCATACTCACTCTGATTGGCTGGTGGGCATGGGTGGTGGTCATGGCTTGGGGTTGTAGTAAAGGTACACTCAATTTGCATATAACTCTTTTATTAGATAGGAAAGCCACCAACAAAAAATAATTACAATTCTTAAATTGATGATAAAAATACCTGTAGGATTTGCAGCTGGTTGGAAAAATACAGGTAACTTTATGCTTTAAGTAGGTACTTCTGTCACTTGCACATGATTTGCAGATGCGACTAGCACTAACCATTGCACAACGACACTGCCGACTGACAATAACCGCTGCAGAATGAGACTGCTGACTGACACCACTGCACAATGTGACTGCTGACTGAATGGCTCACTCAACTCATGCATGAAATGTATGCACCTCCCCCATGCTGCATATCCCAAGGCCGACTGCACCCATCGCCCAACCAAAGGACACCCCCGCTTCTTCTAATGCCACTTCTTCAAAATAGACTCACTCAGGCTGAAAACTGACTTCTGTGCATGGCCATCAAGTTTCAGTCGCACAGTACATGCGCTCTCGCACATGGTATTTTGTGAAAGAGCTTACTCAAGGGGCCAAAGAGCAACATGTGGCTCGAAAGCCATGGTTTGCCAACCACTGCCCTATGGTATGGGTAAACAATAAGGTATGGGTGAGCAGCTATTAACCAGTCTTTGCACGATTTTTCTTTATTCTGAAGGCTCCTCCTAGCCTTCTTGCATCTTTGATCAGCAGAGTTCTGTGTCTGGCAGCTTGGAGAAGTCCCCTGACTTAACTTTGCTTGACTTGAGTTCATTTATTTAGGTCCCAAGCCCCTCTCTTATGTTAGATCACCTTTTTTTTTTTCAAAAAAAAAAAGAGATACCTCTTATTTTTAATGTAAGAATTTCACTAAATATTTCTAAAACTTATTGTTATATTGTAATATTTACTTTTCCTTAAACAGATGCATTTTCTAACTTATCATTCTTTTTTGCAAAGAAAGAATAGTTCTTTGAAGGCAAGGATAATGGCTTCCTTGTTTACCGCTATTTTTCAACTTCCAGTATAATAGGTGCTTAATACAAGATGTACAAATAAAAAAAATGTAAGAAAAAATTAATGAATGAGCGAACAGATTGATTAACCTTAGAATTTCAATAGAAATAATTGCTAATTTTCCTTCTGTTGATTGGACAAGCTATGGGAATCTGCAGGAACCCTAAAGCCCCAAAGCTGACTTAAAGAGTTTTGTCATGTTTTCTCCTTAAAATCAAACACACTCTAACAGTAATATTCATTAGATTTTCACTATGTTCTAACATCTACTCTGAATAATTTACTTAACTTATTAATCATCAAGATAGCCCTATCAGGTGACTGTTATTGACCCATGTAGACTTAGCTTCAAGTTATGTGATTTTCCAGAGGACCATGAGATCTTAAGAGTGCATAAGGATTTGAATCTAGGTTTCTGATTCTAGACACTAACCTCCTAACCAACATAATGCATTGTTCACTCAAATGTCTGCATTGAGTTGGCATTTTCTTAATTACTTTCCAAGTAAAATTGCAATCACTGCTTTAAATTCTCCACATAACACTGTTACATTAAAACTGAAATCAATCAGATCAGAATAAAAGGGCTGAGAAGTTAGATTAGCTCTACTTTAGAAACCCCTAAAGAGAAGCTGCCCCCAGCTTCTTTTCACAACTGTCTGATGAGCGAAATGAAGAAGGTGAATCACATTTTCTCTTATTGACTTTCCTCAGGGTATTTACAGGAATGAGAGTTAAGTATAGAAAAGTGTTTAAAAATCTGTTCTGTGATTAGTGGGGCTTTAGAAAAAATAAAAATCTCTTCTCTCCAGAGTTCTTTTCTTGTCTCTGTACGAATACTTGAAAGCTGCCTATCATGCACTCAAATGCCATTTGAAAAGGTTGATACATTAAGCCATTATCAGCCAGTAACACCTTAGCAGGAATTAGTTGATCAGAGGGAGAAGGATCTTGAGAGAATTAACCATAAGAAAAACATCAGAGAGTCTAGAAGGCCTAAATAAGCTAGAGCTTATGAAAATTATCTAGAGACAGTTTACACACAAAAAAAATAAGTATGTTAGGACAAAAATATGATGATAATTAAGGTTGAAAATGTGGTCTCAATTTAACAAACAATAAGAAAGAAGCAAGGCAAGGTTACATTACTCATATTTTTCTTCAGTGTTCCTCCAAAGGGAAATGGGATTTCAACCTGGAAAAGGAAAAATGAGTGTCCAAGAAAGGACACTGGAATCTAAAATCAGTGAAGAAAAGAAGAGCTACAGGTTGTCTATAAAAAGAGCTCGTAGCAAAGTATGTAGATCAGGGATATAAAGTTTAACTCTCTGTTAAAAATAAAATTATACAGTCTGTGAACTCAGCAGCTAATGCAGCCAGGAGTCATGACGAGCATAATATTTTTGAGTCTCCAAACCACCCAAGGTCCATGAAAACACAACTGCTCCAAGTCTACAGCCATATAGATGGTTTGAGGCACAGATGTGAAACCAGCAGGGACTGCTGTCAATTATAAAGTAGGACAGGGATAATTCCCCTGCAATAATTATAAAAATCGATTATTAAACTGATGACTTATCCATACTTAGTAATTAATGAAGCAATCAAGAGTCACTCTATGCCGAGACTGGTTTGGCTCAGTGGATAGAGCGTCGGCTTGCGGACTGAATGGTCCCGGGTTGGATTCCAGTTGGGGACATGCACCTTGCTTGTGGGCACATCTCCACAGTGGGCGTGCAGGAGGCGGCTGATCGATGTTTCTCTCTCATCGATGTTTCTGACTTTCTAGCTCTCTCCCTTCCTCTCTGTAAAAAATCAATAAAATATATTTTTTTAAAAAAAGAGTCCCTCTATGGATAAATCACTTCCTGACATTTTAGGTCATTTTTAATAGGACTGATAGGTTAAAAGATCAAGGTGTTTTCATTGGCAAGCCATACTCATTGGAGGAGAAGCTCCGACCTTCCTGCATTCACACACTATTTGAAAATAATAAAATTTTGCCTGGCTGCAGAAGTTCACTGGATCCCTCAGCTTTCCTGGGGCAAAAAAATGTCTGAGAACTATATAGACACCATAAGTTTAACTTGATTTAATAAAGCCTTAGAGCAAAATCTGTACTTGAACTTTAAAGCCATAATTAAGTTCACTCGCTTTTCCTTTAATATGGAATTTTGACCTCAAATTTAATAGACGTAGACCAAGAGAAAAGGAATGTTCTGTCTTCATAAAGTTTTATGGTTCTGACCTCTCTACACCTTTCTCTCCGCACCTTTACTTTGTGAAGCTGAGAGGAAAAATACAACAGAAATAGGAATAGCTTATGTCTGTTTGACCATTGCCAAGGGCTTGGGCACACCCCCCCAAAAAAACCCACACACATCCCATATCTTTTACCACCACCATGAATAACAGTGAATCTGATATGAAGGTAAGTGAACTATTATAAAAGGCCCACTTTTTATGAAACAAAATAAAAGTTGTCTATTAAACTTTATAAACATCTGGTTGGTATATTTGTAATGTAGAATATGATTGCCAGCAGCACGGCCTCACAGCCATGAGTATAAGATGTAGCCATCTGTGCCTGGGGGAAGATGTGGAGGAGGACATAGTGCAGGCCTCTCCCATCCACTGATTTCTGGACCCTAAGCTGAATGTGTGGTTCTTACTTAGTACCTCAGATAATGTTTCCTTAGTCACTAGCTCAGATTAATTGATAGCCCTCTGCTTCTGCCTAACCTCTTTTACTGCCCTTTGCTCAGATAACACTTGCGCTGTAGACACAGTGAGGTCTTTAAGAGGCAACACTGGGCTATCACTATCATCCTTTTCCTGGGAAACAATTTTTATCAAAGACTCTAATAATAACATCAAAGCAAGCTTATCAACTTTGCAGATGACACAAACCTGGGAGGAATAGGTAAGAGCACAGCAGTGTTGTTAAGGATTAGAATGGAAATTTAAGAATCTATGTCCAGACTTCCATCCTACCACTAACTAGTGGTCCTAAATTTTCCTATAAATGAGAAGAGTAAGATTCTGTGAGTTAGGCTAATGGCACATGCATCTGGAAACTGAAGCATAATTAGGTCCCGGATCTGTTTGCCTAACCTTTTCTTCCATATATCAGAGTAGTCCAAGCCGGAAGTGATGGCATCTGAAATAAGACAGTGGCAGTGATCATGGAAAGGTTGCTAAGGGACAGATTCAAAGGATATGGAGGCACATTATTCTTTGGTAGCAAAGTGAATGGGAGGCCTGTCCATGAGTTCAAGGTGATGCAAACCATGATTACCATGGTCACTGGCTTAGACAATTGGTGAAGCTGTACATATCAATCAGTTTGAGAAAAAAGAAGGAGGTTTAATTTTGGAAGTAATGGTGGCATTTTACATATATTAAATAGCAGGTTTCTTCCTGTAGAAATATCCTATGTAACAAAAGCCTAATATGCAAAGTGTCCCCATGACCTAAAGCTCAACCAGGATTTCACTGGGGGAGACTGGGAGTTTGACCCTTTGCTATGATGTGTGCTGACCACCAGGGGACTGCATGGAACATGGCAGGCTTTGACTAAGCACTGTGACCTCTCACCAGCTACCTGAGGGCTGGGATGAAGGGATTGGGCGTGTCATGAGAATGCAGGGTATCTGCAGAGCTTGCTTTCTACCCTTCCCCAGGATGTCAGGGCTTGTGCACCAGGGAAGGCCCCATGCTGAGGTACTGGGCACCCATGAGGAGCCCATCCCACACCCATGTGGTGTCTTCCAGGTGACCTGGGCCACAGCGACCAGTTCCACAGGGGCCAGTCAAGTTCTCCATGGGTTCGTGTAGGAGCTGGTCTCTGAGGCCGGCTGGGAGAGCGTGCACTGCCTGCCTGGCTTTGTGTAGTGTGGTTGGGCAGCCCAGATTCAGCCCATGACTCAGAGGTCAGCTTGGACCTGCCATATGCCCTTGGACCTTTCATGCCATATGCCCGTGCTTCAATTGACAACCACGCCTAGGGACCACATACATACTTGAATTTCATGCACCTAGTCTCTAGTCTCATATATAATTGACTAAATAGGATTAAATGTTAGAATGGATCATTTGGGAGTCAGTAGCAGCATTAGAGGTAGAGATGATGGTCAAAATTGTGAAAGTGGGTGAGGGTGGATAGAAAAAGGAAATGAGTATCAAAGTCCAAGTAGGAAGAGATACTAACTTTAAAGAGTGGACAGAGGAGAGAGAATCTCAAGTGAGACTTAAAAGAGGCAGGTAGAACAGGGGACAAAGAACGGTGGGATATTGAGGGTACAGAAGCCATGAACACAGGAGGATCAAGAATGTGTAGAGTGTGGCAAAGGAGACCCCAAAGACCTATCAATGCTAAAACAAAACCACCCATTGGCAAATTTGTGTATTCTTTACTTTATATGTATACATTAACATACAATATGTCTTATAAGTATATTTGCTTCATATATATGCATGTGCATATACATATTTATACTTTGCATATGTAAATGCATATATGTGTGTATATTTAATTACCTTAGAATTAGGAAATCTTATGAGATTCTTAAAATTCTACCTGCTAAAAGTACTTCATTTTTAATGATAAATCATGCTCTCTTGCCTCACCTATAGAGTATTTTAAAATTTTGTTTAAAGAATTATATCAGCTATTTTAATTAGTCCATTTAATGATTTTTACTTATATCAAAGAAAATTTTCAAAATAAAAATTACAAAATTAAGAAAAGAAAAATAGACATGTTCTAATTTTGGCTATGATCCAGCTCCAGTATTTACTCCTCCTCTATCTCAGTTTCCCTAAGCATTGGTCAATGCTCAAAGACCTTCCCAAGAGCAGCCTCACTCGGAAGTGATTTTATCAGCTGCCTTAGTGCCCTAGGGAGTTCTCCAGCTGTCATCCGGCGTGTCTTGGGAAAGTTGCTCTCAGATCTCCACTCCTCATTGAGGTTTGCTATTATGTGGCTTCGGTGATAGTTAGCATGGAAACCCTAATAAGAAAAGTGAAGTCTGCTGTTTACATCAAGCAAAAATGTCCAGGTGATCTTATCTTGCATTAGCAGAAGAGTCAAAATCATGAGAAGCAGTAGCTGTATTTTCTTCTATACTGATTGAACTATCTATCATGCTGTGTTCTGTTCTGGGTGACAAATTTAAAAAAACTAATTAATTTGAGCATATCAAGCATAGGGTAAAATGGAAAATGTTCTGTAAATTGATGTGTGTGTGTGTGTGTGTGTGTGTGTGTGTGATGATAATATCCAAATGGAAATCAAGTGGACAAAGTTGATTGTCCTTCTTCCTCTCCTTTAAAAGTATGGATTGTTCCACAGACCACTCAGCAAATGCCCGCTTGACAGCCAGAACTCAGCTCTGCCAATCAGAAATCAAAAATTTTCAGCAGGGCTTTCTGGACAGAAAAAAGAAAATAGCCAAAAGAAAGAGAAAAATAATTCCAGTACAGTGACAATCAATGTGGGGATTTATTTATTTTTTATAGAACTTTCAAAAACACATTTCCATTAACTAAAAGATTTGGGGAATGTTGGCTTAAAAGCATATATGTGATTGAAAGGGAGAAAGGAGTATATGTTGGTAGAAGAGAGTAAAGGGGGGGATAAATGGTGATGGAAAGATATTTGACTATGTGTAGTGAACACAATACAAAATATAGATGATATATTATAGAATTGTACAGATTTATCTAAATTATATAGATTTCACCCCATTAAATTCAATAAAAATGTATTTTACTTTATTATTTTCATCACCATTTATTCCTCCTCTGTCTTCTTCCACCTCCATCTACCCTCCTCCCCCCATTCCCACAATCACCACACTGTTGCCCATACCTGTGAGTCTGAGTTTTCTCTCTCTAGCTCACCAAAGCATATACCTTGCATGATACAGGATTCTTCAAAATCTTTAATGTGTGAAGTAACACTTGACAGATTTTACCACATTTATGTGACCACTTTATTCACTGTAATCACCCATTCTCCAACTGATCAGCAAACTGAATGAAATGCCTGCCACTGATGAGGATTTGTATGGTGGAAACCACGGGTTGGTTTCTTCTCCAGGTTAAGATTGGTGAGACAGAGAAGCAGCTAGGGGTACACTTAACTACATAGGTCTACCTCCTTGCTAAGGGTACAATTTAGTAGAATAAAATACTGCTTCAGTGCTTGTTATAGGAAACACTCATTTTATTTCACTTCATCCAGTAATCCCTTGAGGTACCACATATTATCCTCCCGTCCCTATTCTACAAATGAGGACCTTGAAATTTAGAGTATGTAGGCCACCTGACAGCTTACAGAGTTAGTCGGTGGATAGGTTTGGGATTCATACTATCTTGTGCTTAGAAGATACTCAGATTATGTTAATTGAGTTTAATTAGCTTAAGTGGCAACATGTATTTTAATGAATTGGCTTATGGAGTTATTCATCTACTCTTGGTCTAAGGTAGGATATTTAAGAAAATATCTACTATGTAAACAAGGACTCATGCTGAGTTAATGCTTCTAAAAGAATAAACTAGGAACTTCTTATTGTATCCTGTTGCTATCAGCACTAGAAAACATTGATTTGATTTCTGTTTTTATTATTTTTGCTGCAAATGAGTGGAATAGCCTTAGGAAAGTGATTTGCCTGGCATTTGATCTTTGTAAAGAAATTACACATAATTAACTTATTTTGGTTTTAGTAAGTTGCTAATTAGGTGATTTGTTGAGATTCCAGGGGATTAATCTTTTGGCTTCCAGCATGGAGGTAAAAAAGAATCCATTATTTTAGAGAAAACAAAATCATCAGGAGTTCTTGAGCCCCCAAAGAAAATAAATGATAGAACAAAAATATTGGCAATGTGAGGCTTTAATCTGAGCACTTAAAGCAAAACAGAAACTGATGAAATCTTATGATCAAAGCAGCCGAATTAAAATAGAACTAAATTATTTATTTAGCTGAGGGTAACATTTTTTTGTAATATTTATTATTTTTCTTAGAAATCAAAACCCATCATCTCAATTGTGTCATAATATTTTAGTTTTCACAGCATGAAATCTAAATGGCTCTACGGCTACAGTATTAAATTAAACCTTATTGTTCCCCACATGGAACTTAACATTTAGTATCTAAAGGTCATCTCTGAAATATGAGATGGAAAAAAATAAAATTTAGCAGCTGTATCCCATTATCCTAGTCAGAAAGGAAGGACGTGAAGAATAAACAGTGTGAGAGGGCAGCGGCTTGAATGAGCAAGAGGGGCTGAGCAATTAATAACTTGTTGTGAGGAAAACTAATTGGATCCAGTGCTGTTTTCCTCACATTTTCAGCTCTCATTAGAACGAATGAGGATGTTGAAGGGTTGAGAATGACAACTAGGTTAAGTTTATTTGATATGATCTTTATTTATTGAATGAAAAGAACTTCATTTCTGGAGACAGATATGCTAGCTCTTGAACTTCAGGTGATTACAGTAGGTGTCATGATGATTTTGTTGGATATTAATGGTAAGTAAATATGAAGACATTTTTTAGGAATGTCATACTGCCATCAGTTTAGGGTCATCTTTCCAAATCTTGGCATTTTGCTGTTTAATTTATTTTGCATTGGCTGCTCATATGAATGCTGCAGCATGCCTAGCAAAAGATACACTAAAGAAAGTTCTATGAAGTTGAAGAGAAAACAATAATTTAATAATAGTCTGGTTTGTTATAAGGCCTCTGGGTCCTTAGAATTTGGGTTAATCCATTGATGTATTTTACTCCTTCAGTATGTGGGTGGATAGAATCAAGATAATTTATTTTTACCATCACCTACTGATGAAAATCATCAGTTAATACCTTCCTGCAGAATGTAAAGGTAGAGAGAACATAGAAACCCTCTAGTAAACAGTCCCTTGACTGGTAAGAAAATAAAGGCTTGGAGAAAAGAAATCTGCTGAAATCATAGTAGTTAGTGGCAGAGCTGAGATCTGAATTCAGGACACTAAGATGTGGTTCTGCTTCATTTTCACTGTTCAGCTCTGAGTCTGTGCTCCCTGAATACCAGGCAGGACCCAGCTGTTAGTTGTCTCCTGATTAAGTGCACACTCAGTCTGTGCCACTCATGTTAATAGTCACTCAGATATATCCAGAACTCTGTGGAAAAGACACAGCATTGTATGCAACAAACCATGGTACTTTTCTCCGTAATTCAACAGTGGATTTGGCAAATGTTAGGATTAAATGTAAAATCTAAATATTGCATCTGTTACCTTCAAGTAAATATGACCCTTTCGGTTCCATCCATTACTTGCTTACCTGAGGCATGTTATATATGGAACAGATGGCCACCATTTTCATGTGATTTTCAAATCATTTCCTGGTTGACAAGATGCTCACTGGTTAAAAGTATTATGAGCCCATCTCTAAAACAAGGTAAGGAGGCCTGAGGCAAGTTTGGAATTGCTGAGCATTTTGCCTGGGACAGTCTTAAAACTGACCTTTATAATCATTGTGCAGATGGAATTCTCAGCTTGAAATTTTCAGTCTAAGATTGTTATTATCCAAGTGTGAAAACACATAGGATCAAATAAAAGTAGGGTGATTGTTTTTAATCACTTTCCAAGAGCAAAGGCAATTCACTCTGATTTTTTTTTATCCAGCTATAGAATATGGGAAAGAGTGCTTTTTAGTGCAATGTTAACGAAATGCCCTCCAGGTTGTTAATAAGTCAAAGGTAGGTGGTTCCAGCATACAGCCAGCTGTTAGAATAGAACTAGTATATCATTAAAACCTATTAGATCAGCATACTTCTTTTCAAATTTAATAGTATGTTTTTAAATCTAATTTAACTTGAAAATGTTATAGAGAATAACTAAAACATCCCAATAAAGACTTGG